>WNWK01026196.1:0-27674 GCA_009830355.1 Cherax destructor
GTCGTCGTAAGCTCCTCTCTTTTTATATGTGCGGGTTGTGTGTGTATTGTTCCAGTCACGGTATTGTGCCTTTTGTTATTTATTTGTGTACCCTTAGATTATAATTTTACACTCTCTCTGGTCCATTAATACCATAGAAAATGTCTATTACTGGATAACTGTAGAAGAACACTCCTTTTGTATGACAAGACTCGTAAATAGCCCGATTTTCTCAAAACAAACAAAAATAAATTAATGCTCCCAAATAATATACTTGGCTGCATATACCTCGATATCTCGGAAGTAAGTTATTGACCTATTTATTGAAAAAGTTATATTATTAATGAACGGACTGGAAGGATTTTCATAATAAGCATTAAACAATCATTCCATTGTGTCCGCCTATAATCAAAACTGTAATTCTTCTTTACCAAATTTATTAAAACCTATTTATGGTTGCAGGGGTCGAGACTCAGCTCCTGGCCCCGCCTCTTCACTGATCGCTACTAGGTCCTCTCTTTCCCTGCTCCATAAGCTTTATCAAACCTCGTCGTAAAGCTATGTATGGTTCCTGCCTCCACTACCTCACTTTCCAGGCTATTCCACTTCTTGACAACTCTGTGACTGAAGAAATACTTCCTAACATCCCTTTGACTCATCTGAGTCTTCAACTTCCAATTGTGACCCCTTGTTTCTCTGTCCCATCTCTGGAACATCCTGTCTCTGTCCACCTTATCTATTCCTCGCAATATTTTGTATGTCGTTATCATGTCTCCCCTAACCCTCCTGTCCTCCAGTGTCGTTAGGCCTATTTCCCTTAACCTTTCTTCGTAGGACATTCCCCTTAGCTCTGGAACTAGCCTTGTTGCAAACCTATGCACTTTCTCTAATTTCTTGACGTGCTTGACCAGGTGTGGGTTCCCAACTGGTGCTGCATACTGCAGTATGGGCCTGATGTACACGGTGTATAGTGTCTTGAACGATTCCTTACTGAGGTATCGGAATGCTATTCTCAGGTTTGCCAGGCGCCCATATGCTGCAGCAGTTATTTGGCTTATGTTTGCTTCCGGAGACGTGCTCGGTATTATACTCACCCCAAGATCTTTCTCCTTGAGTAAGGTTTGCAGTCTTTGGCCACCTAGCCTATACTCTCTCTGCGGTCTTTTTTGCCCATCCCCGGTCTTCATGACTTTGCATTTGGCTGGGATAAATTCGAGTAGCCAGTTGCTGGACCACGTGTCCTGCCTGTCTAGGTCTTTGGAGTCCTGCCTGATCCTTATCTGATTTAATTCTTCTCATTAGCTTCACATCATCTGCAAACAGTGACACTTCTGAGTCTATCCCTTCCGTCATGTCATTCACATATACCACAAACAGCACTGGTCCTAGGACTGACCCCTGTGGAACCCCGCTCGTCACAGGCGCCCATTGTGATACCTCATTTCGTACCATGACTCGTTGTTGCCTCCCTGTCAGGTATTCTCTGATCCATTGCAGTACCCTCCCTGTTATGCGTGCCTGATCCTCTAGCTTCTGCACTAATCTCTTGTGAGGAACTGTGTCGAAGGCCTTCTTGCAGTCCAAGAAAATGCAGTCAACCCACCCCTCTCTCTCGTGTCTTACTTCTGTTACCTTATCATAAACCTCCAGAAGGTTTGTGACGCAGGATTTGCCTTCCATGAATCCGTGCTGGTTGTCATTTGACAACGGTTGCTCGTAGAGTTTTGTTGTCACTCGTTCCTGGAGTCACAAAAGAGTTTTTGCTCAAATCCAAGTACCTTGTTTCCTAGTTGTGCTATCTTCAATTCGTTTTTTTCCAGTGTAGCACAAAAACCAGTATTTTCATTTTCCAAGATTGGGGGGGTTAGTAGTTAATGAGGCTATGTGTAGTTTTAGTTTTTCAAGTTCTTTGGTAATACTGAGAGGTCAGTTGGAAGCAGGCAGAAGCCTTGGAATGAAGAGGAGCTTGAATTCGAAGTGGTTCGCCAGTATGGTTCCGGCCCGAGTCTTTTTCCATGTGGTGACTCAACAATCAAATGAAAGGAAGTCGTCCATGTTTGGTGTTGTTGGTGGTGCGTAGCCAGAAGGGGGGGGGCGAGAAGTGGGGGCTGATGATGCACCGGCGTCCTGCAGGGTAGACATGGTGAGTAACAGTTTCATTGGTGTTATTCTTGTAGCTGTTTCTTCTCCAATTTCCTTTCATGGGAACACTGGTGTAGTTGGTGGTGGCGGTGAGTTAAGGAGAGCATTATGGTACACGAAGCTTGAGTTGGTTGTTCGTCTGGCAGCAGGGCTGGATTTGGATATACAGGGTGAAATGCAGCTACCACCCCAGCCCCACCCTGGGGTCGACAGAACACCAGACGATGCCATATTGTCTGTCCCCTCAGGTAGAGACTCGGAGTGGACAAAAAAATATGAGAATATAGAGATCAAATAAAAAGGGAACATTACTAGAATATGGGAGAATAGACGGTAGCGGTCTATTCTCTTGGGAGTATGCTGCCACCACCTGCTCTTTTAATAGTGGAAGGGATAAAAACAAGGAGTTTGGGTTAGAGCAGGAGAAAACCCAGTGAGAAATAATACAGGATAGTTAAAACAAGATAGGGGTCCTGATAAGTACTGGCTCTTAGGGTAGCATGGCCTGAAAACACGAGCAGTAGGCACCTTATCAGGGGCTTGACTCTCCACAGAAAAATGATAACATCAATAGGTTATTTAATTTAGTCTCTGACACATGGACCTTGTATACATGGCTCAAAGGGGGAAGTAAAACATACCCAGATATAACCACTTACAATTTAATAAACACATTACAGGGGTATCTGAAAGTATTGACACACAAAAAATTCTATCAACAAATACTTAATTCTTATTAGCAGGACTGGCTTACTGCTGTCAAAACCACCTCCCCACATAGTTCCCAAGGGACTCCATTACTTTCCATACTGAGGTTTAAATAGTCTTGATACATTCCTGCTTTGGGATACTCCTGAGACCTTCCAAATCCCAGATTACAAGTCTGGTCTGATCCTCCAGGACTATAGTGTTCAAGGTCTCTCTAGCACTCTCCTCTCATCAGTGTCTCTGGTGGATCTCTCCTACTTTGGAGGCATATCTTTGGGGGGTGCCTGGTTGCTAACCCCAAGCCTGCTCCTACTCGTGAGGCATCTCTTTGGGGGGGTGCCTGGTTGCTGCTAAACTTGTTAGCAGCAGTATAATCAATATGAGAAGTTGAAAAAGGCTTCTTAAGCTGACAAAGGTGTGAGAGTGGTCATGGGAACTCTTCCTCGTGTTCCCTCCCTTGTTTTGAAATAGAACTCCCTCTCATGTACACAAACTCTTTACAAATTTCGACACAAGCCGGTCAACTTGCCTCTATAAACCTTATTTTTACTCACAATAATTATTACAATGAATACTAATACTAGAAAAATAATCAGACACAAAGAAAGAATTAATGTTATACACTATATTCCAGATTAACAAAAATTCTAGAGAAAACATATTGGAACATACAATAACAGAGCAACAGAATGCGAAGATGGTCACAGTTCAAATACATTTCTTGAGTTAATTAACCGCATTTATTTCTTTCCCCTGAGTTACAGAACCATGCACATGGTAAATAGATAAGGATATAGACAATAAATATAAGTGAGGACAGTAATGAAATTTTCACAACTAATATTTATCACACCTTACATAAATAATGCTTGAGGGGCTGATTTGCTTCATTACAAGCAGGTTTAGATATCCACAGTCAGTTTTCAAATTTAAATGTTTATTTCTCTGTAAAGATTACAATGGGGGGGGTTTACATATTATAAAATATTAGTTACAATGTGTGCAGAAAACAATATGAAGTTCAATGATGAGAAATTTCAATTACTCCGATATGGAAAACGTGAGGAAATTAAAATCTCATCGAAGTATAAAACAAATTCCAACCACACAATAGAGCGAAAAACTAATGTCAAAGACCTGGGAGTGATCATGTCAGAGGATCTCGCCTTCAAGGACCATAACACTGTAGCAATCGCATCTACTAGAAAAATGACAGGATGGATAATGAGAACCTTCAAAACCAGGGATGCCAAGCCCATGTTGACACTTTTCAGGTCACTTGTTCTATCTAGGCTGGAATATTGCTGCACACTAACTGCACCTTTCAAGGCAGGTGAAATTCATGACCTAGAAAATGTACAGAGAACCTTCACGGCACACATAATTGCGATAAACCACCTCAATTACTGGGAACGCTTGAAGTTCCTAAACCTGTACTCCCAATGCCAGTAGACCTCTCACCCAAAACACTGACACCATACACTACTACTGCAGTCCAGCAACTGCTGAAGTAGCAATAACTGCTGCAGCAACATCAAGAGCAGCTGTAGCAGCAGCAGCTGCTTATGGTGCAGCAGTTACCGCAGCAGTAACTGACGTTTTTGGTACGTGTCTGATTTGCAGCATCAGCGTTGGATGGTTTGTTGGTTGGTTGGTAGGTTTTGGGTGGGTGGGTGTCAATATAGCATGCCTAGGCATGCTAGTGGCCTTCTTTGTATTTGTTTTATAATATGCAAACCCCACATTGTAATCTTTACAGAGAAATAAACATTTGAATTTGAATTTGAATTTGATGAGGAGGAGCAGGAGGAGGATATTTTATTATAACTTAATGTTGGTAATGTTTTATTGTGCTCTATCAATTAAACTTTTTCATAAACGACTTGCATATAGTGGAACCTCTGGCCACGACCATAATTCGTTCCAAAACTCTGGTAGTAACCTGATTTGGTCATGACCCGAACTTTGTTGTTGATTCGCTGGTACTCTCCCGGCCCGGGTCTTTTCCAGATTGTGACTCGACCTTGGCTTCCTGAAATGGGAGTGTCTTGAGACCTATGTCTCCCATGGGAGGAGGTAAAAGTACCTCCTCATCGTCGGGAGCAACTGTCCACAGGCCTAGCCACATTCCCTGCCCTCACGGGGCTCGTAGGGAGAAGCTAGGCCTCTCTGGTCTGCCATCTTTCACGCCCCAGGGGGGCTAATGGGAATGGCAGTCTTGTGAGCTGCAGGTGGTAGCAAGCCCTGGCACATACCCTACCCTAGAAGGGCTGGGCATTTTGTCTCCCTCACCCGAACTTAATTTCCCCAGTGGATTGTATGTAAATATTTTTTTTTAAGATTTTTAAGCACAAAAATAGTTAATTATACCATAGAATGCACAGTGTAATAGTAAGCTAAATGTAAAAACCTTGAATAACACTGAGAAAACCTTGAACAACAGAGAAAACTAACATTGCACGAGTCCTAAGAGTTTTAAGGAGAGTCTAATGGCTGAGCAGTGAACCACATTATATTTACTGTCCGATATTTTTCATTTTTGGTGTAAGTTAAGAAGCATCTTTCCATCATACATTGCCCAAGCTTCAATAAGATAGCTCAACAAACAACTGAGAAAAAAAAATATTTACCATAAATCATATATGGCAAGTCCTAGCCGGGTACTGGCACTGTGAGAAGCTGTTTTGGCACTACCTGCTGATAAAACATTGCTTATCCGAGTTTATCACGGTCGTAATTACAGGAAGTGGGGAAAATTGGCGCGTGGAAGAAAAATGGCAGGGAATGTGAAAATTGGTGTGGCTGTGTTTGTACGGCACCCGATTATGTGTATTCGTGACCAGATGCAAAAATTTGGCTAAATTTTTGGTCCTGAACCGATTTGTTTGTGTTCGGAAGCGTTCGTGACCAGAGGTTCCACTGTATATGGCTAGCTACTAACCACGGTTTCGGTGTCCACGGAGAAGACCTACCGGGTTCCCCGCGGATACGGGGGGACTACTGTATTCGTATGAAGGAGGACCCCACTTATACAGCAGGTTAGGTTCCGGACTACTGCTATAAAGCGAATATCGCTGTGAAATAAATCATAGCTTTTTTTCACTTTCAAATGCATATAAAAGCCTGATAACATATTAACACTATCATATATTACTTGAGGAATAGAACTAGGCCTAAAAAATGCATATACGGTACACACATTACTTACCTTAAAATATTTTCGTTCTTAGCTTATATGTAGTTAGTAATGAATATATTTATTTTAGGAGACTGAATAAATCAACAATGGGTATAATTGAAAACTGCTGCATTAGTGAAACGCTGTAAAGCGAAGCACTGTAAAGCGGGGCTCACTTGTACTCATTACCTCAAGCATTTGAAAAGCTGCATATTTTTATTCTCTTTATCTGCAATCCTCACAACTATTAAATATGAAGAATATATTACAATATAAGTAAATATGTGATGAATCCTCATTACCTGTAATCATAATTTAATCTGTAATTCTTACAACAATTAAATCTGATAAATGGTTTAAATAATATGTTAATATGCTTGTTTGACCTCCTTATAAGTCCCAAATTTACTGTTAATCAGTTATTACCCTTTTAATCTTAAGTCAGGTTTGGCGGAAAAGCTCTGCATAAAAAGGGCTTCTGCAGCACACCTGAATGTCACTCAACTCTGTACAAACATTGTATAATGTGAAATAAATTATTATTATTATTGTTATCTTCCCCTTGGATCGAATGTGAATGCCTCTTATTCCACAGGCGCTTTGTAAACTCCTATAGGTTTAGTGGTTTCCCTTTGAATAAACGTCATTAGTCTTCAATGCTGACGCATCGAATGAAATGGATGGTACATTTCACGAGCTTAGGTTGTGAAGGCATAAATTTTGTTGGATTCTGTGCAATAACTGGAACATGTTGCGTCTGGTCATTTGTATACTTTTAGTGCTGATGTACTCACCTTCATGCAGTTACAGGGGTCGATTCACAGCTAATATCCCACCTCTTCACTGGTCGCTACAAGGTCCACTCTGTGACTGAAGAAATACTTCCTAACATCCCTGTGATTCATCTGAGTCTTCAACTTTAAACTGTGTGTGTGTGTACTCACCTAGTTTTACTCACGGTCACTCTACCCGCTCCATGAGCTTTATCATACCTCTCCTTAAAGCTATGTATGGATCCTGCCTCCACTACATCACTTCCCAACTTGACAACTCTGTGACTGAAGAAATACTTCCTAACATCCAAGTGGTTCACCTGAGTCTTCAACTTCCAACTGTAACCACTAGTTGCTGTGTCCCATCTCCGGAACATTCTTTCTCTGTCCACCTTGTCGATTCCTCTCAGTATTTAATGTCGTTATCATATCCTCTCTATCTCTCCTGTCTTCCGGTGTCGTCATGTCGATTTCCCTTAACCTCTCCTCGTAGGACATACCACTTAGCTCCGGGACTAGTCTTGTTGCAAACCTTTGCACTTCCTCTAGTTTTCTTACATGCTTGGCTAGGTGAGGGTTCTAAACTGGCGTTGCATACTCCAGTATGGGCCTAACATACACAGTGCACAGAGTCCTGAATGACTCCTTATTAAGATGTCGGAATGCTGTTCTTAGGTTTGCTAGGTGCCCATATGCTGCAGTAGTTATTTGGTTGATGTTCGCCTCAGGAGATGTGCCCGGTGTTATGATCACCCCAAGATCCTTTTCCTTGAGTGAGGTTTGTGGGCTCTACTACTACTACTACTGGATTGTACTCCGTCTGCGGTCTTCTTTGCCCTTCCCCAATCTTCATGACTTTGCACTTGGTGGGGTTGAACTCCAGGAACCAGTTGCTGGACCAGGTCTGCAGCCTGTCCAGATCCCTTTGTAGTTCTGCCTGGTCCTCGTCCGATTGAATTCTTCTCATCAACTTCATATCATCTGCAAACAGGGACACTTCGGAGTCTATTCCTTCCGTCATGTCGTTCACAAATACCAGAAACAGCACCGGTCCTAGGACTGATCCCTGTGGCACCCCGCTCGTTACAGGCGCCCACTCTGACACCTCGCCACGTACCATGACTCGCTGTTGTCTTCCTGAGAGGTATTCCCTGATCCATTGTAGTGCCTTCCCTGTTATCTCTGCCAGGTCTTCCAGGTTTTGCACTAATCTCTTGTGTGGAACTGTGTCAAATGCCTTCGTACAGTCCAAGTAAATGCAATCTACCCACCTCTCTCTCTCTCTCTCTCTCTCTTGTCTTACTGCCGTCACCCTGTCATAGAACTCCAGTAGGTTTGTGACGCAGGATTTCCCATCCCTGAAACCGTGCTGGGTGTCGTTGATAAGCTCATTCCTTTCTAGGTGCTCCACCACTCTTCTCCTGATAATCTTCTCAATGACCTTGCATACTATACATGTCAGTGACACTGGTCTGTAGTTTAGTGCTTCGTGTCTGTCTCCTTTTTTAAAAATTTGGACTACATTTGCTGTCTTCCATACCTAAGGTAATCGCCCTGTTTCGATAGATGAGTTGATGATTGTTGAAAGTGGTACACATAGCGCCTCTGCTCTCTCTCTCTCAGGACCCATGGAGAGATGTTATAAGGCCCCATCGCCTTTGAGGTATCTAGCTCGCTTAGCAGCCTCTTCACTTCTTCCTCGGTTGTACGTATTGTGTCCAACACCTGATGGTGTACCCCACCTCTCTGCCTTCTGTCTCCTCTGTGAACACTTCTTTGAATCTCATGTTGAGCTCCTCACACACTTCGCGGTCATTTCTTGTGACGTCCCCTCCTTCCTTCCTCAGCCTGATTACCTGATCCTTGACTGTTGTTTTCCTCCTGATGCGGCTGTACAACAGCTTTAGGTCAGATTTGGCTTTCGCTGCTAAGTCATTCTCGTATTGTCTTTGGGCCTCCCTTGTTACCTGTGCATATTCATTTCCGACTCTATGACTGCTCTCCTTATTCTCCTGGGTCCTTTGCCTTCTATACTTCTTCCATTCCCTAGCACACTTGGTTTTGGCCTTCCTGCACCTTTGGGTGAGCCACGGGCTCATCCTGGCTTTATCGTTATTCCTGTTATCCTTGGGTACAAACCTCTCCTCAGCTTCCTTGCATATTGTTGTCATATATTCCATCATCTCGTTTACTGACTTCCCTGCCAGCTCTCTGTCTCACTGAGCTCCGTGCAGGAAGTTCTTCATGCCTATTTAGTCCCATTTTTTGTAGTTTGGCTACATTCGTCTGGCCCTTCCTGCTTTTCCCTCCACTTTTAACTCTACTATGTATTCGAAGCTTAGAACCACATGATCACTGGCCCCAAGGGGTCTTTCATATGTGATGTCCTCAATATCTGCACTACTCAAGGTGAATACTAGGTCCAGTCTCGCAGGTTTATCCTCTTCTCTCTCTCTGGTAGTGTCCCTTGCGTGTTAGTACATGAGGTTTTCCAGTACCACCTCCATCATTTTAGCCCTCCACGTTTCTTGGTCCCCATGTGGCTCTAAGTTCTCCCAATCGATTTCCTTGTGGTTGAAGTCACCCATGATCAGTAGCTTCACCCTGCTCGCATGAGCACTTCTGGCCACTTCGGCCAGAAGAGCTCTATCGCTCAATTACTCTCATCATACTCTTGCCTTGGCCTCCTTCTGTTCTGTGGTGGGTTATACATCACTGCAATTACCACCTTGGGACCTCCAGACTAAAACGTTCCTATTATGTAAACTCTTGCTTCTCCTCTGTCTCCTCTCTCCAGCTCATCAAAATCTCGTTCGAAAGATGGCATCTGTTATCATCACTGTGAGCTTGGTTTCAGTGAGAGCTATGATGTCCGGTGATGCCTCTTTGATTCTTTCATGCCACTCCTCCCACTTATTCGTTATTCCATCAGCGTTGGTGTACCATACCTTCAGTTTCCTCTCCAACACTGTGTTTTGTGGGGCTGTGGGGGTGGGGGACCTGGCAGTGTGCTACGGGATTCTACAGCGTATTGTGTGGTGGGGGCAGTAAGTGTGGATTGTGGTCGGTTGGGATAGCGTGTTTGGTTGTGGGGTTCTGGGGATGGTTCCGTGTGTGCTTGCTCTTGTTGCTCTGCTCTGCTCTGGCTGTCCTCTGCTGATTCTGTCGTACTCACCTTCATGCAGTTACAGGGGTCGAGTCACAGCTAATATCCCACTTCACTCTAGAGATTGTTCAGGTTTAATATACAGGATGTTGTGATCTACTGAATCAAATGCTTTTCTAAGGTCTATAAGAGGTCTAGTGCATGTTGTTCTCAAGAGCTGTGTTGCATGCAAAGAGTATGTAACCTTTATTCGGAGCATGTTAACACACCCACATAGGCTCCCCTCCAACCAGCGAACCATCGTTAAGGGTTTGGTGATGAGGGCCCCATCATCAAATCAACGACTCGGTTCAGCCAATTAAATGCGAGTTTAACAATGACAAAAGGTGACGTGGTTACCACTCGCAGTTTGTCATTGGAATTCCTGCATAGAGCTGGTTGTGGAAAGTTGTCTGTCTTTTGGCTGCTGCTTAGCCTAGACAACTGTGGCGTGCACTAAACACTACTCCTTTGTATATAGTTTACATAGGTGTAAATATCACTTTGTTATACTTGGTGAAGGAAAAGACAAAAGTCTTATATAATCACAATTACTTGGTGAAGGAAAAGATAAAAGTTTGGAATTAATCTAGCTGATTTTTGAAGAAATACAATTTCAATACATCTTCTACTGTGTTTCTTTGCTCCAAGCTTCCTTTACACTCAGGTTAACAGGCCATTGAACCTGAGGTTGTAATAAGCTGCATAAATGATACCCGAATCTGCATGACAGTGTCCACCATTGAAGACACTGCAAGACTCCAAGCAGACATCAACCAAATCTTTAAATGGGCTGCAGAAAACAATATGATGAGAAATTTCAATTACTCCGATATGGAAAACGTGAGGAAATTAAAATTTCATCAGAGTATAAAGCAAATTCCAACCACACAATAGAGCGAAAAACTAATGTCAAAGACCTGGGAGTGATAACGTCAGAGGATATCACCTTCAAGGACATAACACTGTAGCAATAGCATCTGCTAGAAAAATGACAGGATGGATAATGAGAACCTTCAAAACCAGGGATGCCAAGCCCATGATGACATTTTTCAGGTCGCTTGTTCTATTTAGGCTGGAATATTGCTGCACACTAACTGCACCTTTCAAGGCAGGTGAAACTGCTGACCTAGAAAATGTGCAGAGAAGCTTCACGGCACGCATAACTGCGATAAACCACCTCAATTACTGGGAATGCTTGAAGTTCCTAAACCTGTGCTCCCTAGAACGCAGGCGGGAGAGATACATTATTATATACACTTGGAAAATCCTAGAGGGATTAGTACCAAACTTGCACACGAGAGTGACTCCCAACGAAAGAAAAAGACTCGGCAGGCGATGTAACATGCCCCCAATGAAAAGCAGGGGTGCCACTAGCACGTTGAGAGACAACAAAATAAGTGTCTGGGGTCCAAGACTGTTCAACTGCCTCCCAGCTTACATAAGGGGGATTACCAATAGACCCCTGGCTGTTTTTAAGCAGGCACTGGGCAGGCACCTAAAGTCGGTACCTGACCAGCCAGGCTGTGGTTCGCACGTTGGACTGCGTGCGGCCAGCAGTAACAGCCTGGTTGATCAGGCAATGATCCACAATGAGGCCTGGTCACAGACCGGGAAGCGGGGGCGTTGACCCCTGGAACTCTCTCCTGGTAAACTCCAGGTGCAGAGAACTTTCACGGCACGCATAAGTACGATGAGGCACCTATATTACTGGGAAAGTTTGAAGTCCCTTGATTTGTATTCCCTGGAATGCAGGCGATAGAGATACATTATAATATACACTTGGAAAATCCTAGAGGAATTAGTATCAAACATGAACACGAAAATCACTTCCTATGAAAACAAAAGACTCGGCAGGAGATGCAACATTTCCCTCAATGAAAAGCAGGGGCGCCATGAGTACACTGAGAGACAACACAATAAGTGTCAGGGGCCCAAGACTGTTCAACTGCCTCCCAGCATAGGTAAGGGGGATTACCAATAGACCCTGGCCGTCTTCAAGAAGGCACTAGGCAGACACCTAAAGTAAGTTCGTACGTCAGTTTGCGTGTGGCCAGCAGTAACAGCTTGGTTGATAAGACCCTGATCCACTACGAAACCTGGTCTCAGACCGAGCCGCGGGAATGTCGACCCCCGAAACCCTCTCCAGGTAAACTCCAGGTATAGTATACAATTATTAATAACATTATTTCATACTAAATACATAAATTATTGTACTTACACTGGTGGTATAACTTAACGCCTCCCGTAGTAAGATCACTAGAAAATTGGCCAATATCAAGTAACCTTACCTGTGTGTGTTTGTAGTCTGCACTGAGAGGCCAACCTATATGATAGAGCCAACATGGCATCATCCAGCTACTGTGTCTCGTTTCCAACCATGCCATCCTTATAGTTCAGTTTATTATATCTGGACCCATTCAGATATAGAGTATTGAGACACTTATGCAACATATGGGAATGTTTATTAACGAAACTTTTCGCCAAGTAGTGGCTTCATCAGTCCAATACAAAGTAGAAAGGGGGTTAAGGAGAGGAGGAGTTTGAGGTAATCAGTCCTTCAGCCTGGAATCGATGTGTTCAATCTATTACTCTTGTAGAAAATACAGCAAATGACTGGAGAAGTGGCTTATATACTGTAGTCAGGTGAGTGGAAGCAGGAGGAGGCGGGATCACAGTGGTACCATCCACTAATGTAAGTAGGTCTTCGTCCAAAGGTTGGACAAGTACTGAATAAATCCTTGTATCAAGATCCCATGATGTTGCAGTGTCTGACACCTTTCAGATGTATTTGCTCTTCACTTATCTTGTAGTGAAAAAATCCCCGATAATATTTCTAACTGACACAATAATGATTCGATGATCCTCAGGTAAGTGGGATTTCGAACTGTCTCGAATTTTTCAGTTTATGGAACGACTGAAAGATATAGTGAAGATACTGGAAGTTAATTTCAGCAGAGTTATAATGGAATAAGATAAGTAATTAATTTTCTATGGTAGGAATATTTGGTAAGCTGATCCTGTCTTTAATGTTAATGTAAATAACTCAGTTATTCCTAGTATATCTACTTTCATTGTAACTGATTTTCACATAATTGAGTTACTTAGCTGTTTTAACTTTTAAGATTTAAACAATAAGATATTACAAGGACCCTAATGGAGATAAATCACTCTCTCTGACATTAATGGGTTATCCTGGGTAATTTACACATATGTTACTATGTATGATAATTAGTGTAACTGTATTTATGTGTACCTGTACCTAAATAAACTTATTTACTATTTCGTTCCGAAGAAGTTTCCCTCTGTAGTTTTCTAAGTTTGGGAGTCTCTATGTTGCACTAAAATCAATATTTCTTGTCCTTCAAGAAATTCTACCCAAACAGACTCTGCTCATACCATCGATTTCTATACCTGTTTTTATGCAACAATTCATGTTATGCCTCAGGCATACTGGCCGCCATGGCTAAAAGGTTCCAAATTGACGCACACTTGTCATAGGACTGTAAAGGGTGGCCCGGTCGGCGAGCTGTGAGGCGTCGACGCGTGGAAACATTCACGTTTTCTAACTGTTGTCATTCACCACAGTAATGTACCTGTGTTAGTCGACTGGTGGTCACTGGACAGATTGACAATGGAAATAAGCAGACGTTGTCATGACTTTCTTGGGATCTGGTAACTCCGGGTTAAATGAAGAAATCTTATCTAAGACACATTCCACGAGCCCCTCTAGGGCGGGGAAGGTGGCAGACCAGAGGCCTAGCTTCTCCCTACGAGTCCCGTGAGGGCGAGGAATGTGGCTAGGCCTGGAGACAGCTGGTCCCAGATGAGGTACTTTTACCTCCTCCCATGGCAGACATAGGTCTCAGACACTCCCAAGACAGGGAGGCAAGGCCGGCGAATCAAGAAAATAAAAGGTTCATCAGTTGTGCAAACTCCGACACTCCTTCGGGAACCACCGCCGGGTCACTACATGGAGAAGACCCAGGCCAAGACCCGTCCTGGTGAACCTCCCTCAACCTGCATATGATGTACTTTTATCAAGAATGATGGACTGATCACGTCGACTCCAGGTTGAGAGACTGATTACCTCAAACTCCTCCTCTTCTTCCACAATTCTCTGTTTTAGACTGAAGAAGCCACTGGCTGGCGGAACGTTTCCAAAATAAAGGTACCCAAATGTTACATAAGCGTCTCTTCCTTCAACTTGTCAGCTTTCTAAAGCATTTACATCGTATAATACAGCATCTTCTGAGATGAAATACAAGTTTTCCAGTTCTCATTATCGACATATTTTCTCCCTCATTTCATACCGTTTAAAAGTCTTATTAGTCAGTTAATCGTAAGTCCGCTGAAGATTGTAGTCTGTGTTACAAACAGCAGTGGCTTTTCTGGTTATAAATGATACCGACCAACTGTGGAGGAGGACACAGTGCCTCTTCTGTAAGCATCGTTCCACTGGTGATCTCTCTTACCTCTCTAATGTTTGCTCAGCCTTCGCTTTGAGATAACAACGAATCACTATGAATCTTTACTCTCTAAACAGACTTCCTCCAGTTTTCCATCTTTATGTAAACTTAGTTCGAGTTTCTTCTTGCATAGATCCGTCTCGGGCTTTTTTTTCTGCCTCTTCTTCTGATGAATAAAACACATGTGCAACACTTGGGTATCTTTATTGACGAAAGGTTTTTGCCTGTACAAAATATTTTCTTTTCAGTCTAATGTAGGCCTTAATTCTTGGCCTACATTAGACTCTTCCGAAGACTAAATACCTCAGAATTACTTCTACTGTCTCCAGTGTTATATTCTCTTGAAATCGACAGAAGAAGCTTGTGGGGCAGGCCAAACGTTTCGCCCAAGTGTTGCATGTTTCTTACTCATTAAATTTTGAGTATTGTATATCATCAATAATATGATGTCTCTATATTAGTTGAGTTTGGTCATCTGCAGAGTTCTTGGCTCTTAAATACTCATTTCTTATTGTTTATTAATTATCGTCCCTACGCTCTGATTCCTTCACAACTAACTAGACTTATTACTTTACACTCTAATTTTCTTGTCTCATTTGAATTCCATCAGTCAGGAGGTTACATGTTACTTTTAGATAGTTAAAACAGTTTTTCCAAACAGTTTTAAGGGGAATCTTTGAAACGTTTTAAAACTGGCAATAGTAATAAGAAAGACGGGGAAGTCTGTAAGACTGATTAGACAGGCGACTATCTGAATTCAACCGAAATAAGTGCAAAGTTGTGAGCATGAATTTAGAGGCACGATAGAGAGATTAATAGCGAGGTAGAAAGTGTCAGCCTGGATACACATGACACAAAACTAATGCGACTGTTGTGTTTCATGGTAGATAATGATAAACCGAAAATTATTTAAAGAAACTGCAAAAGACGCCCAAGTCCAAACAAATGTAAAGTCATGGAAGTTGGAGAAGGTAAAAAAGGTGGGGAGGGAGAGTGTCGGGGGAAGGATACAGTCAGAGTACAGTGGATACAGAGAAGAAATACAACTAACATTACGATGGAAGTGCACATCAACCGCATCCCTTCAGCACCATCTAAAACATTAATAAATATGCTAACTTTCAGCATCTTAAAGATTCTTCCAAAGCACAATGCACACCATTTATCACTGAGTACGCAGCATCACCGTGGGGTACACACTTATCTTAGATGAGTTCCCAGAGTTTTTCTACTCCCAGAGCCCGGCCTGAGGCTAGGCTCGTCTGGTGTAAAATGTCCAGAGGTTCCCAACTTGGTGGGTTTCGGAATTAAGAGCAAAATTCTTAATTTATCAACTGTAGTTCACGATATACAAAATACCCGAAGATATTTGACCAAATAGCAAGGAAAGAATTAAATATGAACACAGCTGAATTACAGATAAGTACGTCTGTCTTAGAGTTATAAATAAGTGGAAAACCTATCAGAAACAAGATGCAGACGCACTTTTAACAGTAAATGTAATTAAGTATAAGTTGTTAAGAATTAATGGAATTTGAAATTACTCTTGATGTCTGCAGACGTAACTCGGCAAGCACACACACACACACACACACACACACAGTGAAGAGGCGGGGCCAGGAGCTGTGAATCGACCCCTGCAACCACAACTAGGTGAGAACACACACACACACTACCTATTGTTACCTTATAATTTAATAACAGTTAAAGGAAAACATAAGGTTATTAGAAATGCAACAATCACTAAGTTCGTTTTCAAAGTAAATCAGAATACTTCCAGTGTCATAAAATAGAATTGTAGAACAAATGTATGAAAAACTCTAAATGTATTAGTAATTATTCACTGCTTTTTTTTTGCACTGTAAATAATGTTTAGTAATAGGACTAAGACTAACAATTAATGTTTGGCTTGTCTTTCAAAGCAGTAACGACACTATAAAATATTTACAAGTTTGATGAAAGATTTAACATGATGGATGATACAAGTTTGATGAAAGATTTACCATGATGGATGATACAAGTTTAATGAAAGATTTAACATGATGGATGATACAAGTTTAATGAAAGATTTAACATGATGGATGATACAAGTTTGATGAAAGATTTACCATGATGGATGATACAAGTCTGATGAAAGATTTAACATGATGGATGATACAAGTTTAATGAAAGATTTAACATGATGGAAGATACAAGTTTAATGAAATATTTAACATGATGGATGATACAAGTTTAATGAAAGATTTAACATGATGGATGATACAAGTTTAATGAAAGATTTAACATGATGGAAGATACAAGTTTAATGAAAGATTTAACATGATGGATGATACAATTTAATGAAAGATTTAACATGATGGAAGATACAAGTTTAATGAAAGATTTAACATGATGGAAGATACAAGTTTGATGAAAACTTTAATATGATGGATGATACAAGTTTAATGAAAGATTTAACATGATGGATGATACAAGTTTAATGAAAGATTTAACATGATGGAAGATACAAGTTTGATGAAAACTTTAACATGATGGATGATACAAGTTTGATGAAAGATTTAACATGATGGATGATACAAGTTTGATGAAAGATTTAACATGATGGATGATACAAGTTTGATGATAGATTTAACATGATGGATGATACAAGTTTGATGATAGATTTAACATGATGGATGATACAAGTTTGATGAAAGATTTAACATGATGGATGATACAAGTTCAATGAAAAAAAGCTCTCTAACTCTTTGAATAAATGATAAACCTGATATTGTATATTTCAACACAAAATGCAAATAATGATAAAAAAATAGCATAAGTAGAGGGAGAATCCGGGAAGCTACGCTACGTAAACATGGACAAGCATTGGTAAAGATAGATTTAAAAATGCAAGCAGAAAAAAAAAAAGAGTACGGTGTCCCGTGGCCTGGTTGACGACGCTCTCGCCTCACACACTAAATGGTTTACACCTGCTGTCTCTGTTCACCTAGCAAATAAGCAGGTACCTGAGTGTTTGCATCCTGCGGAACAAGATTGAAGGTCCCCGATGGTAATAAGACTGACAGTCCTCGATGACTCACTATTTTTTTGGGTTTATCCTGGGTGGTTAACCATCAGAGTTAAAAATCCGAGCAAAATCTTATCTTAACTCAAATCATTCGTAAAATTAAAAAAAAATCTAGATATGAAAAAACAATTTTGTTTGAAGAATCAGCCAGCAGAGGAATTAAGAGGAATTGTATTACGTCCATAACACTGTAACTAAATCATAACAATAAATAAGCATGGGAAAACTATATATTGGCGGGGATCAACACACCAGATTGATGTATTCCCTTTGTTGTATTATCCACAACCAGCTTCTGGATTACCTTTCTTGTATTATCCACAACAGTAACACACCTAGCATGGCTGGTGCTTGGTTCTTGTAGGATTGTGTGGCACAGTGGGTTAAGGCGTCATGTGATTTTCGCTCACCACGAGGCAGGGCCAAAACTACATGGGTTCGAATCCTCGGCTAGTCGCCGTGTTGTTATTGATTCAATACCACTCGTTCGTGGTCACAATAATATATATATATATATATATATATATATATATATATATATATATATATATATATATTATATATATATATATATATAATGGGGTCCACCTCTGGTGCAAAATATATATATATATATATATATATATATATATATATATATATATATATATATATATATATATATATATATATTCAACAAGTCGGCCGTCTCCCACCGAGGCAGGGTGACCCAAAAGAAAGAAAATCCCCAAAAAGAAAATATTTTCATCATCATTCAACACTTTCACCACACTCATACATAATCACTGTCTTTGCAGAGGCGCTCAGATACGACAGCTGAGAATAGTCCCTCCCAGCTGTCACTATCCCAGACCCCTCCTTTAAAGTGCAGGCATTGTACTTCCCATTTCCAGGACTCAAATCCAACTAAATCAATTAACTGGTTTCCCTGAATCCCTTCACAAAATGTTACCCTGCTCACACTCCAACAGCTCGTCAGATCCCAAAAACCATTCGTCTCCATTCACTCCTATCTAACATGCTCACAAATGCTTGCTGGAAGTCCAAGCCCCTCGGCAACAAAACCTCCTATACCCCCTCCCTCCAACCTTTTCGAGGACGACCCCTACCCCACCTTCCTTCCCCTACAGATTTATACGCTCTCCAAGTCATTCTACTTTGATCCATTCTCTCTAAATGACCAAACCACCTCAACAACCCCTCTTCAGCCCTTTGACAAATACTTTTAGTAACTCCACCCCTCCTGCTAATTTCCACACTCCGAATTTTCAGCATAATATTTACACCACACATTGCCCTTAGACAGGACATCTCTCCTGCCTCCAGCCACCTCCTCGCTGCAGCATTTGCAACCCATGCTTCACACCCATATAAGAGTGTTGGTACCACTATACTTTCGTACATTCCCTTCTTTGCCTCCATGGATAACGTTTTTTGTCTCCACAGATACCTCAACGCACCACTCACCTTTTTTCCTTCATCAATTCTATGGTTAACCTCATCCTTCATAAACCCATCCACTGACACGTCAACTCCCAAATATCTGAAAACATTTACCTCTTCCATAATCCCTCTCTCCAATGTGAAATCCAATTTTTCTTTATTTAAATCGTTTAATACCCTCATCACCTTACTCTTATCTATGTTCACTTTCTACTTTCTACTTTTACACACCCTCCCAAACTCATCCACTAACCTTTGCAACTTTTCTTTAGAATCTCCCATAAGCACAGTATCATCAGCAAAAAGTAACTGTGTCAACTCGCGTTTTGCATTTAATTCCCCATAATTTAATCCCACCCTTCTCCCCAACACCCTAGCATTTACTTCTTTTACAACCCCATCTATAAATATATTAAACAACATGGTGACATTACACATCCCTGTCTAAGACCTACTTTTACCGGGAAGTAATCTCCCTCTCTCCTATACACCATAACCTGAGCCTCACTATCCTCATAAAAACTCTTTAGAGCCTTCAGTAACTTACTACCTATTCCATACACTTGCAACATTTGCCACATTGCTCCCCTATCCACTCTATCATATGCCTTTTCTAAATCCATAAATGCAATGAAAACTTCTCTACATTTATCTAAATACAGTTCACATATATGCTTCACTGTAAACACTTGATCTACACATCCCCTACTCACTCTAAAGCCTCCTTGCTCATCTGCAACCCTACTCTCTGTCTTACCTCTAATTCTTTCAATAATAACCCTGCCATACACTTTACCTGGTATACTCAGTAAACTTATTCAACTATAATTCTTACAATCTCTTTTATCCCCCTTCCCTTTATATAAAGGGAAGGGGGATAAAATTTATTAAATAAAAATACCAACCACTCCAACACTATATCCCCCCTGCTTTTAACATTTCTGTCATGATCCCGTCAGTTAAAGCTGCTTTAACCCCTTTCATTCTACGTAATGCCTCACACACCTCCCCCACACTCACATCCTGCTCTTCTTCACTCCTAAACGATGTTGTACCTCCCTGGCCAGTGCATGAAATTACTGCGTCCCTTTTTTCATCGACATTTAAAAGTTCCTCAAAACATTTCCGCCATCTACCCAATACCTCCAGCTCCCCATCTACTAACTCCCCTACTCTGTTTTTAACTGACAAATCCATTTGTTCCCTAGGCTTTCTTAACTTGTTTATCTCACTCCAAATTTTTTTCTTGTTTTCTGCCAAATTTCATGACAGAGCCTCTCCCACTCTTTCATCTGCTCTCCTTTTGCACTCTCTCACCACTCTCTTCTCCTTTCTTTTACTCTCCATATACTCTGCTCTTCTATTAACACTTCTGTTTTGTAAAAACCTCTCATAAGCTACCTTTTTCTCTTTTATCACACCCTTACTTCTTCATTCCACCACTCACTCCTCTTTCCTCCTGCACCCACCCTCCTATAGTTACAAACTTCTACCCCACATTCTAATACTGCATTTTTAAAATTATCCCAACTCTCTTCAACCCCACCACTACTCATACTTGCACTAGCCCACCTTTCTGCCAATAGTTGCTTATATCTCACTCTAACTTCCTCCTCCATTAGTTTATACACTTTTACCTCTCTCTTACTTGCTGTTGCCATTTTCTTTTTGTCACATCTACCTTTTACTCTAACTGTAGCTACAACTAAATAATGATCCTATATATCCGTTGCCCCTCTATGAACATGTACATCCTGAAGCCTACCCATCAACCTTTTATCCACCAATACATAATCTAACAAACTACTTTCATTACGTGCTATATCATACCTTGTATACTTATTTATCTTATTTTTCATAAAATATGTATTACTTATTATAAAACCTCTTTCTACACATAGCTCTATTAACGGTTCCCCATTTACATTTACCTCTGGCACCCCAAATTTACCTACTACTCCCTCCACATTTTTACCCACTTTAGCATTAAGATCCCCAACCACAATTACTCTCTCATTTGGTTAAAAACTCCCCACGCACTCACTCAACATTTCCCAAAATCTCTCTCTCCCCTCTACACTTCTCTCTTCTCCAGGTGCATAAACACTTACTATAACCCACTTTTCACATCCAACCTTTATTTTACTCCACATAATCCTTGAATGTAAGCATTTATACTCCCTCTTTACCTGCCATAACTGATTAATAAACATTATTGCCACTCCTTCTTTAGCTCTAACTCTATTTGAAACCCCTGACCTAATCCCATTTTTTTCTCCCCACTGAAACTCTCCTACCCCCTTCAGCTTTGTCTCACTTAAAGCCAGGACATCCAGCTTCTTTTCATTCATAACATCTACAATCATCTCTTTCTTATCATTCGCACAACATCCACGCACATTCAAACATCCCACTTTGACGGTTTATTTCTTTTTCTTTTTAGTAAATCTATACAGGAAAAGGGGTTACTAGCCCATTGTTCCCGGCATTTTAGTTGACTTTTACAACATGCATGGCTTACGGAGGAAAGATTCTTATTCCACTTCCCCATGGATATGAAAGGAAAAGCAATAAGAACAAGAACTATTAAGATAAAATCAAAGAAAACTCAGATGAGTGTGTACACATAAACGTGTACATGTTTGCGTAGTGTGACCTAAGTATAAGTAGAAGTAGCAAGACGTACCTGAAATATTGCATGTTTATGAGACAGAAAAAAGACACCAGCAATCCTACCATCATGTAAAACAATTACAGGCTTTCGTTTTACACTCACTTGGCAGGACGGTAGTACCTCCCTGGGTGGTTGCTGACTACCAACCTACTACTACTAATTTTTTCATATATGTTAATGTAAAAATTTATAATTTTGTACCAAAAGAAACTAAAAAAACTTACCTAACCTTATTACAACAAGCGCAATTTAATTTAGCCTAACCCAACTAAATATATTTTAGATACGTTTACAATAATTTAATAATAAACAAACACAATGAAATATATTTTTTTCGTTAAGTTCAGAATGATTTTTGCGAAATTATTGCATACACAAATTTTCGCTTGTCTTATATGGCAAGAAGAGCGTTACTATTTAAGCCAAAATCACAAGTTTTACCTAATCGGCACGACATATTTATATATATGTCGTACATATATCATTATATGTTTGTTCTTATAGATAACAAAAAAGGCACAATACCGTGACTGGAACAATACACACACAACCGGACATAGTCTCCCTATGTCTGACAGACTTAGAGAGCACAAAAATAGTGTTAGGCTTGCCGACACTAATAATGCTCTTTTCTGTCATTCTATTGATTGGTCTTCTGCTAAAACTGTCTACCCTACGTCCAACTTTCACAGTCGCCGTCTGGTTGAATCCTCCCTTATACACAACTTTCCCTGTATGAATCTTAGCCCTGGCTTTGTCTCTGTAGATGCTTTCCTCTCCCATTACATTGTTAAATGCTCCAAATTTCAGAAAACCCGTGACTTAACCTGATTCCTTCCCCTTCTATCTCTTCCCCCTTCTCATAAGAACATAAGAACATAAGAAAGGAGGAACACTGCAGCAGGCCTGTTGGCCCATACTAGGCAAGTCCTTCACAATCCGTCCCACTAACAGAATATTTGCTCAACCCAATTTTCAATGCTACCCAAGAAATAAGCTTTGACAATTCTACCTACTCATGCGCGAATCCCACTCAAATCCAACCCCTCTCACTCATGAATTTATCCAACCTAAATTTAAAACTACCCAAGGTCCTAGCTTCAATAACCCTACTAGGCAGACTGTTCCACTCATCAACTACCCTATTTCCAAACCAATACTTTCCTATATCCTTTCTAAATCTAAACTTATCTAACTTGAATCCATTATTGCGGGTTCTCTCTTGGAGAGATATCCTCAAGACCTTATTTATATCCCCTTTGTTAATACCTCTTTCTTTCTCCTTGTATTTGTCCTTCTTTATTTTATTTTCAGCATTTTTTCCCCTGTGTGTTCTTGTCCTTACCCTATGCGGGTCGCCAGCTTTATTGCAGTGCTCCTCTCCCAGAATATGACTGACTCCACTACTACTACTTCCACTACCACTACTACTTCCCCTATTACTCCACCTCTCTCTTGTGCCCTTCCCTGTCTGCTGCCTATAAATACCCCTTCTACCTGTTCTGTATGTTAGTGTGACTTTGTAAATGGTCCAAGTCGGACCGAAACGTCGTCGTAAGCTCCTCTCTTCTATGTGCGGGTTGTGTGTGTTTTGTTCTTATAGGCTCGGACACCCTTGGCCCATGGAAAAAGAGTGCATCTAAGTTCCTTAAGAAGCTAGGCAAAAGACTCAACAGGGTAACTAGGGATCCCAGGGCAGCTAGTTTTCTGTTCCAGCGACTCAGCGCTGCTGTTCAGAGGGGTAACGCCTGCTTTATTTTGGGCACGCGCCCCAGCTCTGAGGAGCTGGATGAGATTTTCGCATTATAATCAGTGACAAACACGTAACAATATGTACTAGACATGTATCTCTCACACCTCGTGTACTGTATATGCCATCTTTATATCAACACTGCATCTTTTAAATCTTATGTACCATATTATGTAATAAAATATACCTATTGGTAAAAAAGTATATATATATATATATATATATATATATATGTATTGAGAGGTATATATTGTAAAGGTATATATTGTAAGGAATGTATTGAGGTATGTATTGTGAGGTATATATTGCAAGTTATATATTGTGAGGTTTATATTGTGAAGTATATATTATGAGGTATACCTGGAGTATACCTGGAGAGGGTTTCGGGGGTCAGCGCCCCTCTCGGCCCGGTCTTAGACCAGGCCTCGTGGTGGATCAGGGTCTGATCAACCAGGCTGTTACTGCTAGCCGAACGCAAACTAATGTACGAACTGCAGCCTGGCTGGTCAGGTACTGACTTTAGGTGCCTGTCCAGTGCCTTCTTGAAGACAGCCAGGGGCCTATTGGTAATCCCCCTTATGTATGCTGGGAGGCAGTTGAACAGTCTTGGGCCCCTGACACTTATTGTGTTGTCTCTCAGTGTACTCGTGGCGCCCCTGCTTTTCATTGAGGGAATGTTGCATCTCCTACCGTGTTTTGCTTTTGATGGGAGTGATTTTCGTTTGCCAGTTTGGTACTAATCCCTCTAGGATTTTCCAAATGTATATCATCATATTGTGAGGTATATATGGTGAAGTATATATAGTGTGAAGTATATATTGTGAGGTATATAGTGTACGGTATATTTTATGAGGTTTCATGAAGACCATCAGTACTGTAGTCTTGCACTGATGTTTGAAAGATTTAATTTTTTCCACCGAAGAGGCTGGTTTATTGTTTACCTCATATTCACCTGTGGACGGTAGGGCAAGAACATATGGATACACAAAAGGCCTAGGAACTAGGCCCCTAAAGGATTTACAGGAGGAGTACATCTGGATATTTATCTGCATTTTACTTATCTGTTACAAGAAAATTTAGAAAATTTGCTTAATATTTCTGGTGTCTCATTTTTATTAATATGATATCTTGACATATCACATAGGTTATTACATTGTCACATACATTGCGTTTGGTTTGATCATCATCTGTGTGTCTCCCAAACTGCCAGAAGTATGTACTTGTAACCAAGCCTAACCCTGGCCACTACCACATCAGTCAGTCAGAACCCAGATTTTTTAGTATCTGTACCTGGCTTCTTGATGGCACAGAGTCAAGCTCAGTGTCATAAGTAAGCTTTAGACAAATTAGGATGTAAAACAATTCAGTTTGGAATGTAGACGTCCAGTTGTTAATTTTTATGCATAACTTAGCAAAGTTCCTATAGTTTTTAACTAGGGAGGTGGCAACAAGAGCAGATGCAGCCCTACCAGTAGACTCCTGTTTAGATCCATCAGTGTATATAACTTGTGATACATTGTTACCATCAGTTAGAAGAGAAATTTCTTCTTGAGCAGTTGCTTTTACAAGTGATTATTGCATAAAGACCACCAGTACTGGAGTCTTGTACTGCATTATGAACACTATCAGTACTGGAGTCTTGCACTGCATCATAAACACCATCAGTACTGGAATCTTTTACTGTATCATGAACACCATCAGTACTGGAGTCTTGCACTGCATCATGAACACCATCAGTACTGGAGTCTTGTACTGCATTATGAATACCATCAGTACTGGAGTCTTGTACTGCATTATGAACACCATCTGTACTTTAGTCTTGTATTGCATCATGAACACAATCAGCACTGGAGTCTTGCACTGCATAAAGAACACCATCTGTACTGGAGTCTTGTACTGCATCATGAACACCATCTGTACTGAAATCTTGTACTGCATCATGAACACCATCTGTACTGGAGTCTTGTACTGCATCATGAACACCATCAGAACTGGAGTCTTGTACTGCATCATGAACACCATCAGAACTGGAGTCTTGTACTGCATCATGAACACAATCAGTACTGGAGTCTTGTACTGCATCATAAACACCATCTGTACTGGAGTCTTGTACTGCATAATGAACACCATCAGTACTGGAGTCATGCACTGCATCATAAACACCATCAGTACTGGAGTCTTGCACTGCATCATAAACACCATCAGTACTGGAGTCTTGCACTGCATCATAAACACCATCAGTACTGGAGTCTTGCACTGCATCATAAACACCATCAGTACTGGAGTCTTGCACTGCTTCCAGCTTGGTCTCAGTAGGCACTAAGAGCCAAGACTCTTGGAGAAAGTGCGATAAAGATTGTAAAAGACTAGGGAGATAAACATGTTATAGAGAGGAGGTATCCCAGAGGTGCCAGCGGCTGCTTCCTCCTCTCCTTTGTGCTCCAGACAAGAATGTTTCCTCCAACATAAATATAAACACTACCTCTGAGGAAGTGAAGAAAGTTTTCCAATTATGTGTATGTGTGTGTGTGTGTGTGTGTGTGTGTGTGTGTGTGTGTGTGTGTGTGAGTGTGTGTGTGTGTGTGTGTGTGATGTGTGTGTGTGTGTGTGTGTGAGTGTGTGTGTGTGTGTGTGTGTGTGTGAGTACTCACCTATTTGTACTCACCTATTTGTGGTTGCAGGGGTCGAGTCATAGCTCCTGGCCCCGCCTCTTCACTGATTGCTACTAGGTCCTCTCTCTCCCTGCTCCATGAGCTTTATCAAACCTAGTCTTAAAACTATGTATGGTTCCTGCCTCCACTATGTCGCTTTCTAAGCTATTCCACTTCCTGACAACTCTATGACTGAAGAAATACTTCCTAACATCCCTTTGACTCATAGGAGTCTTCAACTTCCAATTATGACCCCTTGTTTCTGTGTCCCCTCTCTGGAACATCTTGTCTCTGTCCACCTTATCTATTCCTCGCAGTATTTTATATGTCGTTATCATGTCTCCCCTAACCCTCCTGTCCTCTAGTGTCGTCAGGCCGATTTTCCTTAACCTTTCTTCGTAGGACAATCCCCTTAGCTCTGGGACTAGTCTTGTTGCAAACCTTTGCACTTTCTCTAATTTCTTGACGTGCTTGACCAGGTGTGGTTCCAAACCGGTGCTGCATACTCCAGTATGGGCCTGACGTATATGGTATACAGAGTCTTGAATGATTCCTTAGTGAGGTATTGGAACGCTATTCTTAGGTTTGCCAGCCGCCCGTATGCTGCAGCAGTTATCTGATTGATGTGTGCCTCAGGAGATGTGCTCGGTATTATACTCACCCCAAGATCTTTTTCTTTGAGTGAGGCTTGCAGTCTTTGGCCACCTAGACTATACTCTGTCTGCGGTCTTCTTTGCCCTTCCCCGATATTCATGACTTTACATTTGGCAGGGTTAAATTCAAGGAGCCAGTTACTGGACCAGGCTTGCAGCCTGTCCAGGTCTCTTTGTAGTCCTGCCTGATCCTCGACTGATTTTATTCTTCTCATTAACTTCACATCATCTGCAAACAGGGACACTTCTGAGTCTATCCCTTCCGTTATGTCATTCACATATACCAAAAACAGTACAGGTCCTAGGACTGACCCTTGTGGAACTCCACTCGTCACAGGTGCCCACTCTGACATCTCGTCACGTACCATGACTCGTTGTTGCCTCCCCGTCAGATATTCTCTGATCCATTGCAGTGTTTTTCCTGTTACGTGTGCCTGATCCTTTAGCTTTTGCATTAACCTCTTGTGAGGAACTGTGTCGAACGCCTTCTTGCAGTCCAAAAAATGCAGTCTATCCACCCTCTCTCTCGTGTCTTACTTCTGTTACCTTATCATAAAACTCCAGTAGGTTTGTGACACAGGATTTTCCTTCCCTGAAACCGTGCTGGTTGTCGTTTATAAGCTTGTGTCTTTCTAGGTGCTCCACCACTCTCCTCCTGATGATCTTCTCCATGACTTTGCATACTATACACGTCAGTGACACAGGTCTGTAGTTTAATGCCTCGTGTCTGTCTCCTTTCTTAAAAATTGGGACTACATTTGCCATCTTCCACGCCTCAGGTAGTTGCCCAGTTTCAATGGATGTTGAAGATTTGTGTTAGTGGCACACACAACATCTCTGCTCCCTCTCTAAGGACCCACGGAGAAATGTTGTCCGGTCCCACCGCTTTTGAGGTATCGAGTTCACATAGCAGCTTCTTCACCTCCTCCTCGGTTGTGTGTATTTCATCCAGCACTTGTTGGTATACCTCCCTATTCTGAATTCCTGGAGTCCTACCTGTCTCCTGTGTAAATACTTCTTTAAATCTCATGTTGAGCTCCTC
>WNWK01026197.1:0-27671 GCA_009830355.1 Cherax destructor
GAGGAGAGGTTATTGAGATGGTATAGATACGTAGAGAGGATGGAACAAAATAGAATGACTTCGAGATATAGATCTGTAGTGGAGGAGGGAAGAGTAGGGGTCGGCCTAGGAAAGGTTGGAGGGAGGGGATAAAGGAGGTTTTGTGTGCGAGGCTTGGACTTCCAGAAAAGCATGCGTGAGCGTGTTAGATAGGTAATTTAGACAAATGGTTTTAGGACTTGACGTGCTGTTGGAGTGTGAGAAAAGGTAACACTTTTGAAGGGATTCAGGGAAACCTGCAGGCCGGACTTGATTCCTGGAGATGGAAAGTACAGTGCTGGCACTCTGAAGGAGGGGTGTTAATGTTGGAGTTTTATAAATGTAATTGTAGGCATGTCTCTGGCAAGACAGTGATAGAGTGAATAATGATGAAAGTTTTCTTTTTCAGGCACCCTGGCTTGGTGGGAAGCGGCCGTGTGTTAATAATAAAAATAATGTAAATGACCTGCCAGGGAATCGACTCATATTTAATTATTTGCTGATGTCATAAAATTACTGAGAAGAATACAAACAAAAGAGGAAGGATAGAGACCAGCTGCAGGTAAATTCGGGATGTAAATTCGGATGAAAAGAGGTGATCAAACACGGAATACTCTTGAGAGGCGAAAAACTGCAAATATCACTCAAGTAGTAGAAGAATCTTGGAGTTAACATCACACCTAACATATCGCCATCACCAGAGTTGCACATAAACCCCATAATAGATACAGCATATGCAAGGATAGCTAATCTCATAACTACTTTCAGAAACCTCAGTAAAGAATATTTAATGACTCTGGACACAAGATATGTTATGCCTGTCATGAAGTATGCAGCACCGTAAAGGAGCTCTTCACCTGATCAAGTGTTACGAAAATTAGAAAAACCAAGAGCTATGCAACAAGTTCTAGAGCTGAGGGCACTGACTTATGAAAAGAGACTAAAAGAACTGTATCTGACGACTTTAAAAGAAAGATTGCGGAAACATGATTACGACATACAAGATACTCAGTGGTTTTGACAGAGCAGATGGGGACAGACGTTTAGAGGCATAGAGACGAGGGTCATAAATTTCAGCTAAAGACACTAGTCACAAGGACGTAAAGCAATATTTTTTCACTCTCAGGGAACGAACTTAATGACGAAGTTCTGGAGGCACACACACACAAAAGTGGAGGCAGGATCCATTCATAGCTTTAAAAAGAGGTATGATAAAGCTCATGGCGCAGGAAGAGTGACCCAGTAGCGACCAGTGAAGAGGCGGGGCCATGAGCTATGAATCGGACCCCTGCAACCACAACTAGGTGAGTACAACTAGGTGAGTACACACACATACACAATAACCAGAAACAAACCACACTCCACACCCACAGTCCTCCACCCCAGCACTAATACCACCACAACACCAGCCCACCATAACATCTAGCCCTGTCTACCACATCCTCAGCCTACCCCAAACCCCCTTCTACCCCTCTAAATACTGTTCTGGAAAGGAAACTGAAGGTATGGAACACCAACATAGATGGAATAACAAATAAGAGTGATAGGGCAGGAAAAGAATCACGGAGGCATCCCCGGACATCATAGCACAACAGAGACAAAGCTCACTGTGGTGATAACAGATGCAATCTTCCTCTCTGGATAACAGATCCTGGTAGGACAGGGTGAACAGAGGGGGGGGGAGGAGTTGCACTGCTCATCAAAAACCAATTGAGTTTTGACGGAAGGGAGGACTAGTCAGAGGTGAAGCGGATGACTACATGATAGGGACTTTTTAACCAGGGGTCCAAAAAGAAATGATAGCATTGATGTACAACCCCCACCGAACAGCAGGAGGCCAATACAAGAATATGACAAACAACAGAACGATGGTGGCTACAGCAGCCGGGTTGTGGTAAGGCTAACAAAAAAGCAGAAAAGCTACTCATCATGGGGATCTCAACCACAAGAAAAAATGGAAAAATCTAGAGTCACATGGGGGACCGGGGGATATGGAGAACCAAGATGCTGGAGGTGGTGCTGGAAAGTTTCATGTACAGCATGTTGGGGACACAACCAGAAAAGAAAGACAATGAACCAACAAGGCTGGACCTTGTATTCACCATCAACAGTTCAGACATAGGGATATCACACAGGAAGGCCCCTCGGCGCTAGCGCATGTGGTCCTGAGTTTCGAATACAAAGTAAAGTTAACAATAAAAAAAGTTAGGGGCCCCATGAGAAGGATAGAAACCAAACTTCAAAAAAGGTAACTACACAGTAAAGCAATTCCTGTATGAGGTACAGTGGTAAAAACGAGAAGAAACATAAATGAAAGATGGGACACGTGACCCAAAGTCAGGAAGGCAGAGAAGTTCGGGCCAAGGGAAAACAGAATAAAATGGAAGCCAGTGTAGCCCATTTTTTCCCGGAGGTGGGAAACTAAAGCCAAGTGTGGTAAGTATGGAAAAATACAGAAGGCAAAGGACTCAGGAAAACAGGGGGTTGAGCTAAAGATTCAGGAATGAATAGGCATGGATAAGGAAAGGGGCCCAGACAATACGAGAATGACATAACATCAAAAGGCCAGATCTGACCCAAAGTTGTTATATAGCCAATTAGGTGGAAAACAGCAGTCAGGAATCAGGTAATCAGGCTGAGGAAGGAAGAAGGTAGCTCTCAGATGACGACAAGGTTTTTGTGAGAAACTCAGCTCAAGATTGGGGGAAGAATTCACGCTGGAGACAGAGAGGCTTCCAACAAACTGAGGGAAAAGGGCAACAGCAAGTGCTGGACACACTGCACAAGAGGAGAAGGTAAAGAAACTGCTAGGTGAACTAGATACCTCGAGGGGTGGGCCCAGATAACATCTCTCCATGGGTTTTGAGAGGGGAGCAGATCACTATGTGTGCCACTTCATAATCTTCAAAAATCTATTGAAACAGGGCAACTGCCTGACGTGGGAAGACAGCCGTAGCCCCGTTTTAAGAAAGGAGACAGACAGGCAGCACTAACCTACCGACCTGTGTCGTTGACATGTATATTATGTAAAGTTATGGAGATGATTATCAGGAGAAGGTGGCGGAAACCAGAAAGGAACGGCTCTCCACAACCAGCAAGGCTTCGGGGAAGGAAAATCCCATCCCCTACTGGAGTTCTATGACATGGTAACAGAAATAAGACTGGAGAGAGAGGGATGGGTGACTCATCTTCTGGGACTATGAAGGCTTTCGATACATCCACAAAGAACTCTTCGAAAAGCTAAAGGAGCAGACAGGAATAACAGGAAAAAGGAAATACCTGACAGGAAGGAAAGAACGTGTGCTGGAACAGTGAAGTGTCAGAGTGGGTGCATGTGCCGGGTGGGGTTTCACAAGGGTCAGTCCTACGCTGGTGCTGTTTCTTGTATATGTGAATGACATGACGAAGGGATAGATTCAGAGAGTGTCCCTGTTTGCAAACGATGTGAAGCTAATGGGAAGAATGCAAGTAGACGAGGATAAGATAAGCCTACAAGGAGATCTGGACAGGTTGCAAGCCTGGTCCGACTAATGCTACTGGAGTTTAACCCAGCAAGTGAGAATTCATGAAGTTTGGGGAAGGACAAAGAGACTGCAGACGGAATACAGCCTAGGAAGTCAAAGGCTGCAAAACTCACTCAAGGAAAAGAATCTTGGAGTGAGCAACATACCGAACACATCTTCTGAGGTGCACATCAACCAAATAACTGCTGCAGCATATGGGCGCCTGGCAAACCTAAGAATAGCGTTTCGACATCTAAGTAAGGAGTCATTCAAGACACTGTACACAGTGTACATCAGACCTATATTGGAGAATGCAGCATTAATATAGAACCTACACCTAGTCAAGCACATTAAGAAATTAGAGAAAGTGCAAAGGCTTGCAGCAAGACTAGTCCAAGGCTAAGAATATGTCCTACGAGGGAGAGGTTAATGGAAATCGGCCTGACGACACTGGAGGACAGGAGAGATAGGAAAGACATGATAACGACATATAAAATACTGAGAGGAATTAACAAGGTAGATAGGGACAGGATATTTCACAAATGGCACACAGCAAAAAGAGTCACAACTGGAAGCTGAAAGCTCAGATGAGTCACAGGTATGGTAGGAAGTATTTCTTCAGTCACAGAGTTGTCAGGAAGTGGAACAATCTGGAGAGTGATGTAGTGGAGGCAGGATCCATACATAGCTTTAAGAAAAGGTACGATAATGTACTTGGAGCGAAGAGAGTGGACCTAGTAGCGACCAGCAACGAGGCGGGGCCAAGAGCTCTGACTTGACCCTTACAACCATAAACAGGTGAGTACAAACAGGTGAGTGCACACACACCGTGATCCTTACATTTACATCATAAATCAATATACTACTATCCACTCTTATCAGGCGCGCCAACCTCTCCTGAGTTAATATTATCCTTCAATCACTGAAGGATTACTACGATCGCTGTAGGTGGCCTGGCATCGCTAATGAGAGAACTAACCGCACTTAATTTCTGATTTATATATAGATTCCTACTTACCCAGGCATTAAACGGTGATAAAGAAAATTGAGGGATGGTCTGGCCATTGTTAGGGCGAATTGAGGGGCTTGAATTTTGGGTGATATGTCTGGATATGTTGGTGGATTTGAGGGTGGGTTGATGGGTTTGGAGGGTTGGTTGGTAGGTCTGAGGGTGGGCGGGTAAGACTGGAGGCTGGTTGATGGGTCTGGTGGACTGGTTAGGAGGTCTGAGGGTGGGCTGGTAAGATTGAAGACTGGTTGATGGGTCTGGTGGGTTGGCTGGGAGGTCTGAGAGGGCTGGTAAGACTAAAGGCTAGTTAATGGATTTGGAGGGTTGGTTGGGAGATCTGAGGGTGGGCTGGTGAAACTGAAGGTTGGTTGGTGGATCTGGTGGGTTGGTTGGGAGCTCTGAGGGTGGACTGGAGACTGAAGATTGGTTGGTGGATCTAGTGGGTTGGTTGGGAGGTCCAAGGGTGGGCTGGTGAGACTGGAGGCTGGTTGATTGATCTGGTGGGTTGGTTGGGAGGTCTGTGGATGGACTGGTGAGACTGAAGGTTGATTGATGGATCTGGTGGGTTGGTTGGGAGGTCCAAGGGTGAGCTGGTGAGACTGGAGGCTGGTTGGTGGATCTGGTGGGTTGGTTGGGAGGTCTGAGGGTTGGTTGGTATAGGGAAGGAAATGAGGTTTCTTCACTGCTATACATATATAATATTAAATAAGTTATTTAGGAGAAGAGTACTCTGTTCCTCAGGCAGTGTGTTGATTCAGTAATGTATTCTGCTAGCGCTCTTGCTTCACGCACGGAGGGCCCGGGTTCAATTCCCGGCGGGGCCAAAACATTTCGAAGTGTTTCCTTACACACACACACACACACACACACACACATATATCTATATATATACAACAGGCCTAGTGTCTAATCGACATGTACCTAGGACAAAATGGTAACTAACACACACACTATGACGCTATGACTCGACCCCTGCAACCATAACTAGGTGAGTACACATACACAAACAATCAGGCTGAGGAAGGAACGACCGCGAAGTATGTGAGGAACTCAACATGAGATTCAAAGAAGTGTTTACAGAAGAGACAGAAGGGACTCCAGAAAGACAGAGAGGTGGGGTACGCCATCAAGTGTTGGACACAATACATATCACAGAGGAATAAGTGAAGAGGCTGTTAAGCGAGCTAGATACCTCAAAGGCGATGGGGCCAGATAACATCTCTCCGTGGGTCCTGAGAGAGGGAGCAGAGGCGCTATGTATACCACTAACAACAATCTTTAACACATCTATCGAAACAGGGCGACTACCTAAAGTATGGAAGACAGCAAATGTAGTCCCAACTACAGACCAGTGTCACTGACATGTATAGTATGCAAAGTCATGGAGATGATTATCAGTAGAAGAGTGGTGGAGCACCTAGAAAGGAATGAGCTTATCAGCGACAGCCAGCACGGTTTCAGGAACGGGAAATCCTGTGTCACAAACCTACTGAAGTTCTATGACAGGGTGACGGAAGTAAGACAAGAGAGAAAGTGGGGTGAGTAGATTGGGTTTTCTTGGACTGTAAGAAGGTGGTTGACTGAGTTCCACACAAGAGATTAGTGCAAAAGCTGGATGACCAGGCAGGAATAACAGGAAAATCGCTGCAATGGATCAGGGAATGCCTGTTAGGAAGACAACAGCGAGTCATGGTACGTGGCGAGGTGTCAGAGTGGGAGCCTGTAACGAGTGGGGTTCCACAGGGGTCAGTCCTAGGACCGGTGACTCGACCCCTGCAACCACAACTAGGTGAGTACAACTAGGCGAGTACACACACACACACTCACACACACACACATACACACACATACACACACATACACACACACACACACACACACACACTAACCCGTGGGAGTAACAGGATCGTTTGCGCTCGCGAATCTTAAGTAGTTTTTTGACCCAACAAAGGCATTACCAGGATTGCCGGAAGTTGACAGTGTCAGTGAACAACCCGAGATGTGATACACGAATTGTCCCCAGTAGGAAAAAGAAGGTGAAGGCCACAGTTACATAAAAGAAATTGAAATTAGTGCCATAAGAGAGAGGAAAAGGCCATAGGCCTAGTGAGGGTGGGTAGTACTGCCACATCCCAAAACCCAAATTCAATCCAGAATAAGTGCAACCCAAGCCAGGGAGTTAATGAGATAAGGATAGACAAGTTAGTGTACAGTGTATACAGGGAATATAGTGGCGAAGAAACAGAAGAGGAAGCAGGAGCCAAATCGTGACACCAAATCGTGAAGCATCGCACATCGTGAAGCATCGTGCATGAGGGAACCAGACGACAGCTTCTGCCAGAGTAAAGTACAATAGCCTTTTTGTGGTTGCATGAGGGAGCTGAGTCCAGCCCTGAATTACTGATAGCTGGGGGTCATTAACCCTGCTCTGGAGAGCTGAATATCATACCTTGAGCAGTTAACACTTAATAGAGGAGAGGAACTGGGGAGGTTTATGTGAGGGCCATGAGGCACATGAGTCTGCGCGCAGGTGCTAAGATCAGTAAAATACACTAACATAGTTTATTCAGTAAGTAAGTAAAGTTATTCAGGTATACACGAGTACAGTGATAGGTTATCACACAGCAGCATACGTGTAAAGAACTTAGGATAACCCAGCAAGTCACACACCCTGAATTATTTTATTTAAATCAAGGTAGCGAGGACAAGTACACACACACACACGCCCGCACGAGTGTGCGTATGCACATACATACACGAAGAGCTAGGGTGGTGGGAAACTGACCGTTACACCCCCCTGCCCCTACACTCCCTGCTCCCTCTTTCCTTTTACTCTATCTCCCTCTCCCTTTTCCTATCTCTATCTCCCTCTTTCTATCTCTCCCACTCTCTCTCTCTTTCCCCCTCCCCCTCTCTCTTTCTATTTGTCTCTTCCTCCTTATATCTCTCTCTTCCTCCTCACTTGCCCTCCCACTCCCTCACACCACCACTCTATCCCCCCTTCCCTCTCCCCCCTCCCTCTTACACTCCCATCTACTATCCTATCACTTCTCTCTCTCTCTCTCTCTTTCTCCCTCTCTTTCTCTCCCTTTCTCTCTCTCTCCCTCTTCCTCTCTCCTCCTCTCTCCCTCTCCCTCATCCTCTTCCCCTATCTCCTCTCTTTCTCTCTCCCCCTCTTGCTCTCTTCCACCTCACTTGCCCTCCCACTTCCTCACTCCACCACTCTATCCCCCCTCTTTCCCTCTCCCCCTGCCTCTTACACTCCCATCTACCAACTATCACTTGCTCTCGTGTTTGCGTGTAGAAGCTGAGCACTAGTACTAGCCGCACTAGTATTATAATTATTAGATTTACTAGTATTATTATAAGTATTTTATTAGTAATATTGATACAGAGAAGTGAGGAGTATTTCTGGGCACACAAACATAGATGCGCCTGCATATACACACACACATACCCACAAAGTTTTCACACCTTCTGAAAGCTGACCTGACACATCCTCTCTCGCAATCCCATACACACACACACAAGCAAACTGTCTCTCCCCCTCACGGTCTCCCCCCTCAATGTTTCCCACCCTCTCCCTTTTCTCTCTCTCTCTCTCTCCCTTCTCTCTCTCTTCCCCTCTACCTTTCCCTTCTCTCACTCTTTCCCCTCTCCCTTCTCTCTCACTTTTTCCCCTCTCCATTCTCTCTCACTTTTTCCCCTCTCCCTTCTCTCTCACTTTTTCCCCTCTCCCTTCTCTCTCACTTTTTCCCCTCTCCCTTCTCTCTCACTTTTTCTCCTCTCCCTTCTCTCTCTCTCTCTCTCCCCATTTCTCTCTTTCCCCTCTACCTCTCCCTTCTCTCTCTCACTCTCATTCCCCTCTACCTCTCCTTTCTCTCTCTCACTCTCTTTCCCCTCTACCTCTCCCTTCTCTCTCTCTCTCTCACTCTTCTCTCCCCCTCTACCTCTCCCTAAATAACAAAAAAAAGGCACAATACCGTGACTGGAACAATGCACACACAACCCGCACATATAAAAAAGAGAGGAGCTTACGACGACGTTTCGGTCCACCTGTCCTTTGTGTTAGTGTGACTTTGTAAATGGTCCAAGTCGGACTGAAACGTCGTCGTAAGCTTCTCTCTTTTTTATATGTGCTGGTTGTGTGTGTATCTACCTCTCCCTTCTCTCTCTCTCACTCATTCCCCTCTCCCTTTTCTCTCTCTCCCCTCTAAAAAAAAAAAAAAGGTAGGTACTCGAAGGACCCAGGGATCAGAGGAGAATGGTTCTGGTAAGGAAGAATGGATGGAAGAGTAGTGCAAAAGGATGGAACAAGAGTGGGAGAGAAAACTAGGAGAGCTTTCTGCAAAAATGGAGACTGAGCTTTCTGTGAAATTGGAAAAGAGGTTGGAGGAGGAGAAGACTTGGGAGTCACAAGTCGAAGATGCAGTAGCCAGGATAAGAGCCCTAGAATACGAGGTAAACAGGCTGAAGTGGGTTACAGGGGTACTGACCAGAGAAGATACAGCATCTGAAGCTAGTACACCCCTACTGAACGAGGGGCCCAACGGGAAGGAAGGAGATATAACTTACGCTAAGGCCCTATCAGCCTACCAAGCAGGGCCAAGGAGAGAAGGGGAGAGCAGCTGGGTGCAGGTGGAGAGAGGGATAGGTCAAATGCAGAGGCACGACCATGCCACCAAAAGCTACAGGAATAATAAGGAGAAAATGGCCATGCACAGACAGGAGCCAGAGTCACAGATGGAAAGGCAATGGGAGGAGGAGAGAGCGAAGTCAGTGTTTATTCATGGGCTCCAGGAGAGTGAGGGAAGGACACACACTGAAAGATGACAGGCAGAAAGAAAGGAGATTGAGAAGATCACCACAGAAATAGGTGAAGAAGACATGTCCGAGATTGTAAATTTTCAGAGAATAGGGGTATGTGAAGGAGAAAACGACCAATCAAGCTGATTCTCAGGACAGAAACAGTGCAAAACAGGATCCTCCAAGAGGAACCACGGTTGAAGGAAGCAGAAGAATACAAGAGGGACAGAACAAAAACAGAATGACATCAGCTGAGGGAGAGGACACAAAAGCGAAAGAAGCTAGGAGGAGAGACAAGGACAGAATCAGCAGAGGACAACCAGAGCAGGGCAAACACCCTTCCTGTTCTCTCTCAGAGCACTCCAACACCAATCCCGTACTCTCCCAGAGCACTCCAACACCAATCCTGTACTCTCCTAGAGCACTCCAACACCAATCCTGTACTCTCCCAGAGCACTCCACCCCCAGAACCACACAACCACTCACGCTATCCAAACACAAATCACAATCCCCCACCCAACACTCTGCTATAGAATCCCGTAGTATACTGCCAGGTCCCCCACCCCCACAGAACCCCAAAACACAGAGTTGGAGAGAAAACTGAAGGTATGGTATACCAACACTTAGGGAATAGCAAATAAGTGGGAGGAGTGGCACGAAAGAATCAAAGAGGCATCACCAGACATCATAGCTCTCAAAGAAACCAAGCTCACATATATGATAACAGATGCCATCTTTCCAATGGGATATCAGATCCTGAGGAAAGACAGAGGGAACAGAGGGGGTGGAGGTGTAGCACTGCTGATCAAAAATTGGTGGGATTTTGATGAGCTGGAGATAGGAGACAGAGGAGAAGCAAGAGATTACATAGAAACACTTCAGTCTTGGAGGTCCCAAGGTAGTAATTGCAGTGATGTATAACCCACCACAGAACAGCAAAAGGTCAAGGCAAGAGTATGATGAGAGTAATGGAGCGGTGGTTGACACACTGTCTGAAGTGGCCAGAAGGGCTCATGTGAGCAGAGCAAAGCTACTGATCATGGGTGAATTCAACCACAAGGAAATCGATTGGGAGAACTTGGAGCTACATGGGGGCCAAGAAACGTGGAGGGCTAAGATGATGGAGGTGGTACTGGAAAACCTTATGTACCAACACGTAAGGGACACTGCCAGAGGAGAGGAGAGGAGGAACCAGCGAGACTGGACCTAATATTCACCTTGAGTAGTGTAGATATTGAGGACATCATATATGAAGGACCCCTTGGGGCCAGTGATCATGTGGTTTTAAGCTTCGAATACACAGTAGAGTTACAAGTGGAAGGGGAAGCAGGAAGGGCTGGACAAATGAAGCCAAACTACAAGAAAGGGACTATGTGGGAATGAAGAACTTCCTGAACGCAGTTCAGTGAGACAGAGAACTGGCAGGGAAGTCAGTAAACGAGATGATGGCATACATGAAAACAATATGCAAAAGAAGCTGAGGAGAGGTTTGTACCCAAGGGTAACAGGAATAATGAAAAAGCCATGATTGAGCCCGTGGTTCACCCAAAAGTTCAGGGAGGCCAAAACCAAGTGTGCTAGGGAATGGAAGAGTATAGAGGGCAAAGGACCCAGGTGAATAAGGAGAGCAGTCATAGAGCCAGAAATGAATATGCACAGGTAAGAAGGGAGGCCCAACGACAGTATGAAAATGACATAGCAGCGAAAGCCAAATCTGACCCAAAGCTGTTGTACAGCCACATCAGGAAGAAAACAACAGTCAAGGACCAGGTGATCAGGCTAAGGAAGGAAGGAGGAGAGATCACAAGAAACGACCGCGAAGTATGTGAGGAACTCAACATGAGATTCAAAGAAGTGTTCACAGAGGAGACAGAAGGGACTCCAGAAAGACGGAGAGGTGGGGTACACCACCAAGTGTTGGACACAATACATGCAACCGAGGAAGAAGTGAAGAGGCTGCTGAGTGAGCTAGATACCTCAAAGGCGATGGGGCCGCACAACATCTCTCTGTGGGTCCTGAGAGAGGGAGCAAAGGTGCCATGTGTACCCCTAACCACAATATTTAACATATCTATCGAAACAGGGAGATTACCTGAGGTATGGAAGACAGCAAATGTAGTCAAAATTTTTAAAACAGGAGACAGACATGAAGCACTAAACTACAGACCGGTGTCACTTATATGTATAGTATGCAAAGTCATGGAGAAGATTATCAGAAGAGTGGTGGAACACCTAGAAAGGAATAAGTTTATCAACGACGGCCAACACGGTTTCAGGGACGGAAATCCTGTGTCACAAACCTACTGGAGTTCTGCGACAGGGTGATGGCAGTAAGACAAAGAGAGAGGGTGGGTGAATTGCATTTTCTTGAACTGTAAGAAGGCGTTTGACACAGTTCCACACAAGAGATTAGTGCAAAAGCTGGAGGACCAGGCAGGGATAACAGGGAAGGCACTCCAATGGATCAGGGAATACCTGTCAGGAAGACACCAGCGAGTCATGGTACGTGGTGAGGTGTCAGAGTGGGCGCCGTTGACGAGTGGGGTTCCACAGGGGGTCAGTCCTAGGACCGGTGCTGTTTCTGGTATTTGTGAACGACATGAAAGGAATAAACTCCGAAGTGTCCTAGAAAATTCAATCAGACGAGGACCAAGCAGAACTACAAAGGGACCTGGACAAGCTGCAAGCCTGGTCCAGCAATTGGCTACCGGAGTTCAACCCCACCAAGTGCAAAGTCATGAAGATTGGGGAAGGGCAAAGAAGACTGCAGACAGAGTACAGTCTAGGGGGCCAGAGACTACAAACCTCCCTCAAAGGAAAAAAATCTGGGGGTGAGTATAACACCAGGCACATCTCCTGAGGCGCACATCAACCAAATAACTGCTGCAGCATACGGGCGCCTAGCAAAACCTAAGAACAGCATTCCGACATCTTGATAAGGAATCGTTCAGGACCCTGTATACTGTGTACGTTAGGCCGATATTGGAGTATGCAGCACCAGTTTGGAACGCACATCTAGCCAAGCACGTAAAGAAACTATAGAAAGTGCAAAGGTTTGCAACAAGACTAGTCCCGGAGCTAAGGGGTATGTCCTATGAGGAGAGGTTAAGGAAATCGACCTGACGACACTGGAGGACAGGAGAGATAGGAAAACATGATAACGACATATAAAATACTGAGAGGAATTGACAAGGTGGACAGAGACAGAATGTTCCAAAGATGGGACACAGCAACAAGGGGACACAGTTGGAAGTTGAAGTCTCAGATAAATCACAGGGATGTTAGGAAGTATTTCTTCAGTCACAGAGTGGTCAGGAAGTGGAATAGTTTGGGAAGTGATGTAGTGGAGGCAGGATCCATCCATAGCTTTAAGAAGAAGTATGATAAAGCTCATGGCGCAGGAGTGACCCAGTAGCGGCCAGTGAAGATGCGGGGCCAGGAGCTGTGACTCGACCCCTGCAACCACAACTAGGTGAGTACACACACATACACACACATACATACACACACATATACACACATACACACACATATACACACATACACACACATATACACACATACACACACATACACACACACACACACACACACACTCACATACACTCACACACACACACACGACACGAAAGAGTCAAAAAGGCATCACTGGACATCATAGCTCTCACAGAAACCAAGCTCACAGGAATGATAACAGATGCCATCTTTCCAACAGGATATCAGAACCTGAGGAAAGACAGAGGGAACAGAGGGGGTGGAGGGTGGCACTGCTCATCAAAAACCAATGGGATTTTGATGAGCTTGAAGAGACAGGGAGAAGCAAGAAACTGCATAATAGGAACCCTTCAGTCTGGAGGTCCCAAGGTGGTAATTGCAACAGAACAACAGGAGGCCAAGGCAAGAGTATGATGAGAATAATAGAGCGATGGTTGACACAGTGGCTGAAGTGGCCAGAAGGGCTCATGCGAGCAGATCAAAGCTGCTGATTATGGGTGACTTCAATCACAAAGAAATCGACTGGGAGAACCTGGAGCCACATGGGGGCCCAGAAACGTGGAGGGCTAAAATGATGGAGGTGGTACAGGAGAACCTCATGTACCAACACGTAAGGGACACTACCAGAGAGAGATGAGAAGATGAACCAGCAAGACTGGACCTAGTATTCACCTTGAGTAGTGCAGACATTGAGGACATCACATACGAAAGACCCCTCAGGGCCAGTGATCATATGGTTCTGAGCTTAGAATACATAGTAGAGTTACAAGTGGAGAGGGAAGCAGCAAGGGCAGGACGAATGAAGCCAGACTACAAGAGGGGACTACACAGGTATGAAGAATTTCATACACGGGGTTCAGTCCGACAGAGAACTGGCAGGAAGTCAGTAAACAAGATGAGAGATATGTGACAACAATATGCAAGGAAGCTGAGGAGAGGTTTGTACCCAAGGGTAACAGAAATAACGAGAGCCAGGATGAGCCCTTGGTTCACCCACGGTCAAAGGGATACAACTGGAAGTTGAAAATTCAGATGAGTCATAGGGATGTTATGGGTTATCTCTTCAGCCTTTAGAGTTGTCAGGAAGTGGCACAATTTGGAGGGAGAAGTAGTGGAGGCAGGATCCATACCTAGCTTTAAGAAGAGGTACAAAGGCTCTTGGAGCAGGGAGAGAGTGGACCTACTAGCGACTAGCGAAGAGGCGGGGCCAGGAGCTATGACTCGACCCTTACAACCACATATAGGTGCGTGAATACACACACACACACACAAATGTCTCACTGTCTTGGCTGATAAAAGATTTTACAATATTGAAGACAATTCCGGTGGAGGCAGTGTCGTCTCTGATATAGTTATGAACACCCTTTGAAATACTGCCCCAATTTGCCAGTGAGCTCCAAATCTTGCAGGAAAACATTTTATCTCTGAATTTTATGTGTTTATTCCCTGCATGTCTGTGTGTGTGTGTTTGTCTCGCCTGCAGCATCCAGCACTTACCACTTTAAGTTATCTCCTGTCAAGAGCATCGTGCTCGGCTCTTGGGAGATGAAATATGTACGATATTGAGGCTGAGAAATTTTATGCGTAATTACGTATTTGTTGTTTCTAAAGTGATACGTTCCTGTTTCGTGTTTTCTTTTATCATTTTATTATTTATATATTTTGTAAATGTTGTTGCTTGCACAGCCTCTTGCTGCTCATTACCCTCATCAACTACTCTGCATTTTTTTAATCGCAACTTCTTTCGAACTTAGGTGTTTTCTCCTGTATTGTTCGTTGCTAATTTTATGACATTTTTCATATATATTTTTCTTGTAGCTTCTAAACTTACAGTTGGTTATTACATAACTTTTACTATTTTTCAATAATGACAAATCTGAAGTTTTTGTCTTGAGCAATTGTTCATTATTAAAAGCTATTTATTCTGGAATAAATTTTGCTGCATGTTTCTTGACTCTAAAGGCTTCAAGAATTACTAATATTGCATTCAATTCTCGGATCATTGCATTTATTCCATCTCATTGTGATTATATTTATTTTTTATTACCACATCTTTTCAGATGTTCTTAAAATTCATAATTTGCGGGGAAATGTTTGTTTACTTTCAGCCATAATCATAACATCGCTCTTTCTTTTTGATATCCATTATTAGCGTTTTTATTCCGTTTGCTCAATTTATGAGTCTTCTTTTTCGTTTTCAGTCATTTTATTTCTAAAATTTGTCTAAAATATTTGCTTCAATAGCAAAATATTCTTAAATAATTCTTCACGTTCTCCGACAAACCTTTCATATATATTACAAACAATGTGAGAACCAGCGCTGTTCCTTACATAACCTCACTGGTATATCTGCCCGTGATAATGATATTTTCCTTCTAATATAACCTTAATTTTAAAAGGGAGGGAGGAGGGGCAAGCCAGTGGAAGGCCTCGGTCAGATGACCAAAAGCTCCAGTGGCGGGTCATGATATGACTAAGACCAGCGTCAAGAAACACTTGTCCAGTTTCCTGTTCTTTCATGCAAAAAATTATTTCCTCCACTTCACTAACTCCATTTTCCTTCATATTTCTTGAAATTTCCAACTGTATCAAACGCTTTTTATCAATTAAAAAAAATAAACACAGTTCTTTCTCATTCATATGCAAATTTCGTGGCTGTCGTAATAGATATATTGTTTCCATGTTCAAAATCGATTGCGTGCATTTCGGAAGAGCCTCTGTCTAGCATATAGAGCTTCCAGCTCTTCTTGCACCGAGTAGCTCATACGACTTTTGTGTTTTAAGTTAACTATTCGTTTTACATCCCTTTCTACTATTTTTTTTTTTATATTTTGCTGTTTACGCTAGTTAGCGAGACTTGCATTTTAAAGGATCTGTCAACACGAAAAACTAAACTGTAAATGTATTTATTTTCAATTTTAGCTGACTGTTTTTTACTCTCGCTGACTCACCTCTGCGGTGATTGATTCTTTCAGTTTTAGCTCTAATTTTTAATGTTTATCTAACCTACATATCTTCTTGTTATTGAGAAATTTGAAAACATTTTATAAGTTCTGTGATCAGTTTACTCTGCCTGTGAAAGGATTGTCGTTCTCTATCAGATTTACAACATCTCACTTTTTTTGAATGGTATCAATATGAAGCATCTTTCTAGTTCCACTTGGCTTATTCTCTTAAGGAACTGATTTATATTCATGCTACTCATTTTACCTTCCCACCCAATTTTACTGTTTGCTTGCTTAAAGTGATTTGTGGCAGTCATAATAATTCGATTTGTTTGTTTTTCCCCCATTAAGGTAGCTTTAAGTTGATATTTGAGGCCGGTTTGTGTGATTTTATCGAGTGTTCGAGTTTTAATTGATGAACTTTACAGTACTCAGAATTTCCTTCTGGTGGTTTAAATTCATTAGCAATGACTAATTATTGAATTTCAGTTTTCACTGCCAGTACGTCCACTGCATAATTAGTGGTGCTAAATAGTTCAGTGCAAATTAATAACCTTATAATATGCAGATCGACTATCCTCTTTTGAGCTGTTACTTTTTTTTAGCCATATCTAATTAGATAGAGCCCGTTACATACCCATGAAAATATTTAATGTGGATCTTTGTGAATGACGTAAACACCGCATTTGACTCGGTATTGAGGCTGCTAGTAAAAGGAATTCTTTTAATATTGATTTTATATAATTGCTTGTTCTCAAACATGAATGTAATAATATTTGTGTATGTTCTGAGATTAAATTTGGTGACTAAAGTGTTCCTCCTGCATAGCGCGGCTCTCAGGTGCTGCTAGAATATTGTATTTTTTATATAATTTTCCCTTCTTCTCTTGTAAAGGAGGTTGTGGAAGGCAAGGTAGTTTGTGCCAGAGCATTGTTTCTTGTTTAGTGGTGTTTCCACAGTTCTGGCTGGAGAAGTTTGCCAGAACTTCACGACATCTGCCTCTGGCGCTGAGAACAAGGCTTTTGTTTTTTGGTTGACCTTACCAACACACTCCATTTATCTTTCAATTTTTATGTATTTACAGATGCTCAAAGCATGTTAACTTCATATTTGAAACATTATTGCTGTTATTATTATTATTATTATTATTATTATTATTATTATTATATAATCGTGGGGAGCGCTATACCCGTAGGGATTATACAGTGCCTGTGGGGAGGGGGATGGAAAGTATTCAGGCTCGATTCAGGGAACTGGGCACAGATGATCAATTCCCAAGATCAAGAGCCCCTCACCTGCGTCAAGGAACCTCCCTTGAGGGGTTCATAGCTGTTATTCATGGAGTTTGAGTAAGTGAGGCTGGAAGGCAGCTCTGAAGGGTTAAATAAAAGTGGTTGAACTGAAATCTGGTAAGCTGATTTGAGTGTTCCATAGCTCGATTGTTAGCGCACTCACCTCACACCTGAGGTCCGTGGTTCGATCCCCGGCACCGGTGGAAATATTAGGACATATTTACTTAAGACACCTGCTGTCCATGTTCACCTGTCAGTAAAATAGGGTGTTAGCCGACTGATGTCGGTCGCATCCTGGGGACAAAATTTACCTAATTTGCCCGAAATGCTCTGCATAACAAGGGGCTTTACATATAGCAATATGTTGATGTCAGCTAGGCCTGTATGCCTTGTACTTGTAGAAATAAGGATTATTATTATTATTAGTAGTAGTAGTAGTAGCAAACATGGGATTGAACTACGACCAAGTGGGTTAGTATCCTGAACTGAGAGGCTAAGAAAAAAGGGGAGAGAGCAAGGGAAACTGGAACGCTGAGATGACAGTTAAGAAAGTTGATCTGAGGGTCTGAAAGCATGGAGGCAGGAGGGGTGGGCAGGAGCCGAGTTTCATATGTCCCCGCTGTATTAAGCTTCCTACCAGCCTAACAGCCCCTGGGGGCTGACTGCCGCTCTCAACCTCCCCCGGTAAGTGCCTGCTAAACTTTTATAATAGTGGGCCTGGTGTATGTTTCCCACCCTCCTCTCCCTCATACGTCTAATACCTCTTTTCCCCCTTCTCTCTCTCTCTCTCTCTCTCTCTCTCTCTCTCTCTCTCTCTCTCTCTCTCTCTCTCTTTCTCTCTCTCTCTCTCTCTCTCTCTCTCTCTCTCTCTCTCTCTCTCTCTCTCTCTCTCTCTCTCTCTCTCTCTCTCTCTCTCTCTCTCTCTCTCTCTTTACATAGGGTTTTTACAAGGTTAGGTTAAGGGTTCCTAACTTATTTACAAGCTAAGAGCTGTTTCCTACATCAGCTCATTTTAAAAGCCTTCTTATGAGATATACAACTAGGGCACAGGATGAAGTTGGAGCTATCTGTGGGCCAGCGATTTCATTTGGATAACTGACTTTATTTCGTTGATGTCATTATGCTGTGCGAACACGTTCCAGACTCCAGTCATTCTAGGAATAAATGAACTCAAATGATGTCCTTGAGAAGGTACACCAGAGAGTTGTTGCCGTTTGCTGCCCGTCTTGTTGTGTAGAAGCTCACTTCTCGCTTCCTCGGAGTGGAGCCGAGTGTGGTACCTTGACAATATTGGCCTTATACATAAAATAAGATAACACATCCTTCCGGTGTTGAAGGCTCTGCTGAAATGACAGATCTGTCCAGGCCGGGTCCAGGCAAGAGATGAGTCGTCTTTCTTTGTTCCCTATTATATCAAGAAGTCTCAGATGAAGTGGGGCAGGAAGTCCAAGAAAGTGGAGCATACTTAAGGTGTGGAGCGTACTTGTACCTCGTACAGAAACCTTGCAACCTCAACTGTCGAGCAGATGCTAGATACGTCTAAGTGCCGTAAGATTTCTGTAAACTACCTTGAAGGTAGTCACTAAGGATGTGTAGTGCAGAGCTAGAGACTCCAAATGCTTGCAGTTTTGTCGAAGTCCCCGGTGCCATACTCGGTCGAAAGCACTGGTGCCACTTAGTGGAGAGGTTTAGTGGGAGATCAGCGGTAGAGACACCTTTCCTGAAGCATCACTGATGGTCTCAAACAACCGAGTGATAGCCAAATAATATTATAATTTGCCGTGAGATTATTGTGTCAAGGATTTTGCCTGTGAGTGACAAGAGGGACAATGGTCTTTAGCTGCTGATTGACGCTTTATTTTGTGAACAACTGCTAATTGAAGCTGCATTTGTACCCACATCCAGAACATAACTAAGGTCTCCAAAACAGTAGGCATCCTCTCCCAAAATACGTTGCTGTGTACCTCAAACACCACTATTTACATTGTACTACTCTCTAAGCCATCCTTACCTCACCTATGGTATTTGTGCCTGGGGTTTTACCACGTCAAATCACCTAAAACCAATAATAACTCAACAAAAAGCCACATTGAAAACGATTACCCATTCCAGTGCCAGACAACACACTCCATCACTCTTCAAAAACTTAAACTTACTAAATATACCTAATATGCACTCATTCTACTATGCCTACTGTAGTGGTTGTAGGTTATTGAAAAGCTGAGTAACCATAACAATGTACTCTCCAAAGCCGCTCCTAACAACAACAACAATAACAAAACAATTATAAATGACTGAACCCAACAAACAGTATTCAATCCTCCTACTGCTCCCAATCCCTTACATTCCTCCTTTCCAAATTACATTATATCATCCAACTTATAAATCCAACCTATCTGGAGGTTTGACAACTCTGCTGGAACGCCGGAGGTGGAGGGTTTGCGCTGTCTGAGGTGCCTCCTCTTCTCTCACTCGGCTGGTTCCCTTAGCAAACCTCCCAGGAGGTTCTTCCTGTATGCTAACCTGCTCTTTAAGTTTATTACCATTATTATCTGTTGTGACCAGTTCCTCTAAACCACTCCTTACTGCTTCTGGTACTGTTGGAATCAGTGGTTGCTCTCCACTCCTAAACCTTGGCATGAGCTGATCTATATGCCTTTTCCATATCATGTTACCAAACCCTCTAATTATCACTTTGTAATTCCTAACCCCTAATACCTCCACAATTTTTCCTTCTACCCAAAAGTCACCTTTCCCAAAATTCCTTGCATACACAGCATCATCAACCTTAAAATGCTTCACCACTCCTTGAAAGTCACCAGCAGGCATGTTAGACAATGAAATGTCCTCTTTAACATGACATTTGACAGCCGATACAGGGACTTTGAAAGTCCTATGAAACATCATTTCTGCTGGTGTCTTATTAGTGGAGGAATGAACAGTTTTCCTATGGTTATATAAGAACCTACATAATCTGGTATTGAGAGATCCTTTTGTAAACTTGTGTAACCCTTCCTTCAATGTCCGTACCGCTCTCTCTGCCAGACCATTTGATAATGGATGGTATGGGGCTGGAGTAATATGTTCAATACTATTCTTACTAAAAAAAGCTTCCAGTTCTTGGGATACAAAGTAAGCAGCATTATCTGACACAACTATGTCTGGTAACCCAAAATTACAAAAGGATTTCCTCAGTAACTCAGTAGTCACTGTGGATGTCATAGAACTAGTGACTTGCACATCTAAGAATTTTGAAAAAGAATCCACAATTACCAAAAAATATTTGCCCTCAACTGGACCTGCATAGTCTATATGCACTCTAGACCATGGTTTCCCAGTGCTGGGCCAAGATAGGACATTAGATGAAATTGGCTTAAAATTCTGAAAACAAATGGGACAACTCTTTGTCACTTCTGCAATATCTTGGTCCATCTTTGGCCACCAGACCCACTGCCTAGCTTCTGCTTTCATAGCATTGATACCATTATGACCTATATGCAGATGCTCCAATACCTACATCTCAACTTTACTGGCACCACCACTCTGTTCCTATACAATAATACATCATCATGAACAGTCAGATCTGATTTGACGGAATTATAGTCAGATAAAAATACATTATTTTTACCCCAACCATATTTAACATTATTTACTACTTGGGATAATACAGCATCTATCTCAGTTTCCTCTTTGATTTTGTCAAATGATAAATGTTGGAAATCGATGGACTCGACTAATCTTATATATTCTGAAGGTGTACCTGACTCTAAGCTGTATCTTCAATAGGTAATCTACTAAATGCATCTGCAATAACATTTTCCTTGCCAGCCTTGAATGACAACTCATAATCATACTGAGCTATAACAGAGCCCAACGCTGAATTCTGGCATTTGCATTTACTGGAATATGTTTTCCTTTTCCAAACAACCCTAGCAATGGTTTATGATCTGTGCGAGCAACAAACTTTCTCCCTAGCAAAAAATATCTGAATTTCTTAACAGCATACACCAAGCTAGACCTTCTTTATCAAGTTGAGAATAATTCTGTTCTGCTGGAGAAAGTTTCTTACTAGCAAAATACACAGGTTTTTCCTGGCCATTTACTACCTGGATTAACACACATCCAACACCCACAGAAGAAGCATCAACCTCAATTATTAATGGATGTTCTCCCGTAAAATTAGTCAACAAAGCTGAACACACTAATCGTTTTTAATCCTTTGAACAGCTTCCTCTTCCACTGTAGACCACTCAAATGTAGCCCCCTTTTTTAACAAATCATACAGTGGTGCCAAAATTAAAGAAAAATTCTTAATAAACTTACAATAATATGTCACCATCCCCACAAAGGACTGAACTTCCCCTACAGACGTAGGTGAAGGTAAATTCACAAGCCTCCACCTTCCAAGAAGAAGGTTTAATACCTTCCTGAAATTTCATACCCCAGATATTCAATAGATCTGGTTTTCAACACTGACTTATTCTTATATAGTACTACATTATGCTTCTGTAAAATACTCAACACCTGCCGGAGTCTAACATCATGCTCAGCTTCTGTGGCACCACATATTATGATATCATCTAAATAGGATGCTACCCCATCCAGTTTAACAAACAATTGGGAAATAAATTTCTGGAAAATACCAGGAGATGAGGAAATTCCAAGGGTAATCTCTTATATTTAAAAAGGCCCCTTGGGTATTAATTACTAACAGTTGTTGGCTCCTCTCATCTACAGGTATCTGTAAATAAGCATCCTTTAAATCTAATTTTGTAAATATTTTACCTTTACCTACTACAGACAATAATTCCTCAATCCTGGGTAAAGGATATCTTTCACAATGAATTTGCTCATTTACATATTTAAAATCCCCACAAATTCTCATAGACTTACAGTCAGCCTTCAGTACTGGCACAATAGGTACAGACCATTCACTATGCGATATAGGCTCAATAATGCCTTTCTGCACTAGTTTTTCTAATTCTTAATCAATCATCTCTTTGTGAAAAAATGGTACTGGCCTTGCTTTCACAAACTTAGGGACAGCATCCCTTTTCACATGAATTTGTGCCACGATGCTGGAGATAGGTTTACTAGAATCTACCCTAAAATTATCTAACATTTCTTCACACTGTTTAGGTTTGTTAATTTTGGTAGATTCATCCAATCCAGCAAGGTAAATCCTACCTTTTTCATGAGGTCTTTCCCACACAAGTTACTATTATTGGATTTCACTACATAAAACACTTGTGACACCTCTAATTTATTATATCTTACCGAGCAAAACCACCTGTCCCAGAAGGTTTATTTTCCCATTATCATATGCAGTTACCCTCCTAGAACATGGTTCAATGTGCCCTTTACTGCCTCTACCCAGTCTTTGGATAAAGTCGAGATGGACGCCCCACTGTCAATCTCAAAGGGTACCTGTTTATTGTTAATGATAAACCCATATTTCTCAGCCTTCATGGAAAACACACTATCCTCTAAGGCATATAAGCTCATCACTTCCTCATGTGCCGAACTATCACCGCCATCCAGCACCTTAATTGACTTTGTTCTAGGATATCTCGGTGACTGCTGTGTCCTTGCTGTCCTGTTTTTTTCAATACTCGATTTTGATACAGCCTTAGGAGACACTTTTGAAAATTTCTCACTACACACTCTTCTCAAGTGGCCTTTCTTATGATACTTATTACAGAAAAAGTCTTTAAACCTACAAGTACTACTACTGTGCTGGAACCCACAATGTTTACATTTCACAGCATTAATCACTTGTACCGCAGGAGCAGAGTTCTGATCTGTAACAAATGCCTGTTTCAAGTTCAAAAGTTTGTCAAATAGTTTTGCAGACTGCACACTTTGCAAATCCAAATTTTCTGCAACTAGGTGAGGAAAATATACTTCATCCCCCCACCGCCATAAACAACTGGTCCCTCACTCTACCTGGAGTCTACCTGGAGAGAATTCCAGGGGTCAATGCCCCCGGCACGGTCTGTGACCAGGCCTCCTGTTGGACCAGAGCCTGATCGACCAGGCTGTTACTGCTGGATACGCAGTCCAACGGACGAACCACAGCCCGGCTGATCCGGTACCGACTTGAGGTGCCTGTCCAGTGCCTGCTTGAAGACAGCCAGGGGCTTGTTGGTAATCCCCTGATGTATGCTGGGAGGCAGTTGAACAATCTTGGGCCCCTCACATTTTTGTTTGTCCCTCAACGTGCTAGTGGCACCCCTCTCTTCTTGGGGGGATGTTAATCGCCTGCCGAGTCTTTGCTTCGTGGGAGTGATTTTGTGTGCAAGTTTGGACTAAGCCCTCGAGAATTTTCCATGTGTATATAATAATGTATCTCCCCCGCCTGCGTTCTAGAGGTACAGGTTTAGGAACTTCAAGCGTTCCCAGTAGTTGAGGTGGTTTATCGCACTTATGCGTGTGGTGAAGGTTCTCTGGGGTCAAATTGTCCCCCAAAGGTACAGTTCACAGCCAACGCTTTTAAATCTGTATATAATTCATGCAAGGACTCACCCTGTCGTTTCTTCCTCTGCTGAAAAGCCAACAAACTGCGGTGGTAGGCTGGTTTCACTGCATAATAACTTTTCAGTGCCGACTAAGTCGTCGTAACGCTTCGTGTGTGGTAATTGGTGCACACACATTACCTAAAACACTGTAAGTTTCTGATCCCAGGAACACTAGCAAGAAATTCCTCTTGTTATCTTGCTCTTTAATTCCTAAGTGAGCGAAATTGGCTTCCAACAAGCTTAGCCAGAGCTCCAAAGAAATCTTACGTGGGTCGAAAGGTTCCAACCTTCCTTGTGCTGCCATGCTGCCACTTGTTGCTGCTGTATCACCGTTCTGCTGCAATGTCCTCGGCTGGCAATATCCCTACTACTTCAGGCCACATTGGCCCACTATCATGGCTCTGATGATCCCATCCTCGTCGCCACTGTAGTGGTTGTATGTTATTGAAAAGCTGAGTAACCATAACAATGTACTCTCAAAGCCGCTCCATAACAACAACAACAATAACAAAACAATTATAAATGACTGAACCCAACAAACAGTATTCAATCCTCCTACTGCTCCCAATCCCTTACACCTACTATATATATTGGACAATCAGTTCCAATATAAATCCTTCTCTGAAACTTTTCCTTTATAGCTACATCAAAACACACAGGCATAACACAAGACAGTAAAACTTCTTTGACATTTCCGCACCCTACTCAACCTGTGTAAAAACTCAATACGCATAAAACCCCTAAGATCTGGGAAATCCCTGACTAAAGCATTGAAAGGTCTCCTATCTGCAAATCGTTTCGAACAATTGTTTAAAACTTATCTCCCTTAATGTAATATGCACAGCAATGAGCTATGTAGGCGAAAAACTAATGTGAAGGACCTGGGATAATAATGTCAGAGGATCTCACTTTCAAAGACCACAACAACGTATCTAACACATTTGCTAGAAAAATGATAGGATGAATAATGAGAACCTTCAAAACTAGGGATGCCAAGCCCATGATGATTCTCTTCAAATTTACTTGCTCTCTCTAGGCTGGAATACTGCTGTACACTAACTGCCCCTTCAAGGCGGCAAATTCTGACCTGGAGAATGTACAGAGAACTTTCCGGCACACATAAGTACGATGAAGCACTAAATTACTGGAACGGTTAAAGTCCCTTGATTTTATTCCCTGGAAGCTGGCAAAAACATGCATGATAATGTACACTTGGAAAATCCTAGAGGGATTAGTTCCAAATTTGCACACGAAAGTCCTCCCTACAAGAAGACTCTGCAGGAGATGCAACATTCCCTAATTAAAAGCAAGGGCGCCCAGAATAGGCTAGAGACAACACATAAGTGTCAGGGGATCAAGTTTCTTCAACTGCTTCCCAACATACTTAAGGGGATTACCATGACCCCTGGTTGTCTTCAACAAGACGCTGGACAGGCACCTAAAGTCAGTACCTGACCAGCCGAGCTGTGGCGAACGTCGGTTTACGTGCGGCCAGCTAACAGCCTGGTGGATCAGCCCTGATTCACACGAGACCTGGTCAGGGACCTGGCCGCGAGGAGTTGATCCCGAAACCTCTCTCCAGGTATGTCAAACAAACTAGCCTTCATCCCATTATGTCCCTGTGCTTCCATCCTACCTCCATACCTTGCTTCATTTGACTTGAGTTGTAAACTAACATGCTGTATCTTCATGTCTGTTCAATCACCCCACAAAACTGAAGATCACTGAATCAGTTTAAATAATATGCAATTCTTTTGAAATTGGCATTTTGTCATAAAGTACTTTTCTTATTCTACTTATGATAGTAATTAACTGCATAGAAGCCCATAATTATACTAACTATGCACTGCATAATTAGTGGCTTTCTTTTTGCCTACTATTGTATTTATTCATTGAAACTACATTATTTGTACTTTATTATTATTATTATTATAACAATGACTACATTTGCCCTTTTCCCCAAAGAAGTTCACTTAGTGTGTTCACACAGTTGACAGATTTGTGGTGATGCTAACTCATTAACACATGTACTCATCAATCTTGGGGTCACTTTGTTCGGGCCCCGGCCATTCCTTATAGGGATTTAAAAATAATAATAATAATAATTTTTATTTCTACAAAATATAAATGTACAGCCCTAGCTGACATCAATGATTGCTACTATTAAAAGCCATTTGTTATGAAGGCATTTTTGGCTTAGGTCAGTTTTCCCCGGGATGCGACCCAAGTCGACTAACACCCAGGTCCTATTTTCCGTTGGTGAACGGGACACAGGTGCATGACGAACGTCCCTGTTTCCACCCGTCCGGGATCGACCCCGCACGTCTTTTGAGCTGAGTGGTAGAATCATGCCTCTTGTCCTAGTATTCCGCCACTTTGGGCGGTTTTCTACCAATAGATCAAGGGCATCTTGCACAAAAAATGTTCAGCAAATACATCAGCTTTAAGATTTCTGGGTTGTAATCTCTACTGATAAAACAAAGATCTCAATAGGCGTCTTCCTCGACAGAGGGCAAGTTCTAATTGGGTTAATATGCTCAGGCAACCCATTCAAACCCATGCAAGAAGCCCTAAAATTTCCTCAGCACTGGTGAACACCTCCAATGGATCAAAAAAACTAAGACCTCCGCATGAATCAGATCATGATCTGTGGCAAGTAGGCAACAGCGGACTTCTCCGCTCCATGGAATATTACCCCATTCCAAACTACCATCCCCCCATTTCCCCCAAACTACTTCTTAAATCCCCAAAGCTTCCAAGCCAAACATGATGTTAAACTGTTTGAAAATTTGCCAAACAGCCCTCTCTCAAAAATTTTTCGTTGATGGTTCTGTTCCCAATCCCTGGTGCGCTGGTAGTGCTGCTGTTGTCATAAGGTGATGGCTCTCTTAAAGAAATGGAGCACCATCAATAACTGGGCTCTACCTTCCGCAGAAATGTTTCATACTCTTTGCACTCAAATGGTCCATGTATCTAAGGTTAACTCTCTAATTGTAACTGATTCTCTGTATCCAAAATCTCTAACTCTCAAAGTATAACTTGTAATTGTGTGGCCAGGAACGGTATGGGGGGATTCTGGATGAGAGTCAGGTGCACTGCTGTGGTTCCCTCTCATTGGTCTTCAGATGCATGATAGAATGTAAATTGGAAGTTTTATGCTTTCAAAAGGGGATAGTTCAATCTTGGCTTTCAGTTGCAGTTTGAGAACAATAATAGAAAAGCTTCAACTGAATTTTATTGATTAAGACTCAGGGGTTGCCCAGTCAGTCATCTATCATCACTCTATCATAAGGGCCACATGTCTATGGTGCACCAACAAAATAAGCAGACTCTTGGATGTTTCCGCCCCCCTCCCGCTGGGTTACAAATATCTTTGGCAGGTTAAATCACCCCACCAGATGTAGACCAAACAAGATAAACTTTGCCGTTGGATTTTGTCACACCCTGGTATTAGTACTGGAGTCGATAAAATTAATGAATTCAGAGCTACTCCCGAGAAATGTTCAAGATATTAAAGTTTTTATAAGTGGTATATTACAGAACTGGAAAAATCCCTGACTTTGGGCCCCTTTTATAAAGCATTGACACTTTTGGGGTGTGGTTTGGGGTGTGGGGTGTGTGTTTTATATATGTGTGTATGTGTATGTGTATGTGTTGTGTGTGTATGTGTGTGTGTGTATGTGTGTGTGTGTTATGTGTTGTGTATATGTATATGTGTGTGTGTGTGCGCAACAATTAAAATTTACCAATAACTCATTACAGTTGTGGCTGGGTGTAGACTAATGTTGCTCATTGCTTTATAATTTGTTATGGTGAAACCATGACAGACGTAATAAATTTCCATGTTCATTACCGTAACTGTGAATTAATTCCATTTACCTTGTTCAGCTTCAAAACTTTGGGGATCTCTGGATAATATCCTCTGTAATCTGCAAATACCTTTAACTTGTTGATTGTGACCATCTGAGTTCATTACCTTTTAACTTGCTCAGCTATCAAACTTTGGGGCAGTCCCTGGACCCATTATTACCTTGTAATCTTTTGTACCCCACAGGATGGGTATGGGGTGCTAATAAAGATATAAA
>WNWK01026198.1:0-27671 GCA_009830355.1 Cherax destructor
AAAGATTGGATATCTGATTGGAGGGAAAGAGTATGGAGGAGGTGAATGTATTCAGATATTTGGGAGTGGATATGTCATCAGATGGGTCTATGAAGGATGGGGTGAATCATAGAATTGATGAGGGAAAAAGGGTGAGTGGTGCACTTCGGAGTCTGTGGAGACAAAGAACTTTGTCCATGGAAGTAAAGAGGGGAATGTATGAGAGTATAGTTATACCAACACTTATATGGGTGTGAAGCATGGGTGATGAATGTTGCAATGAGGAGAAGGCTGGAGGCAGTGGAGATGTCATGTCTGAGGTCAATGTGTGGTGTGAATATAATGCAGAGAATTTGGGGTTTGGAAATTAGGAGGAGGTGCGGGATTACCAAAACTATTATTCAGAGAGCTGAGGAGGGGTTGTTGAGGTGGTTTGGACATGTAGAGAGAATGGAACGAGACAGAATGACTTCGAGAGTGTATAAATCTGTAGTGGAGGGAAGGCGGGGTAGGGGTCGGCCTAGGAAAGGTTGGAGGGAGGGGGTAAAGGAGGTTTTGTGTGCGAGGGGCTTGGACTTCCAGCAAGCATGTGTGAGCGTATTTGATAGGTGTGAATGGAAACAAATGGTTTTTAATACTTGACGTGCGGTTGGAGTGTGAGCAAAGTAACATTTATGAAGGGATTCAGGGAAACCGGCAGACCGGACTTGAGTCCTGGAGATGGGAAGTACAGTGTCTGCACTCTGAAGGAGGGGTGTTAATGTTGCAGTTTTATAACTGTAGTGTAAAGCACCCCTCTGGCAAGACAGTGATGGAGTGAATGATGACGAAAGTTTTTCTTTTTCGGGCCACCCTGCCTTGGTGGGAATCGGCCGATGTGTTGAAAAAAAAAAAATCAATGTCATCATTGCTAAAGGGTAACTGTGCCAAAGTGCATTTGTTACAAACAAAATGAAATCTGGCACCATTACCATAATCAAAAACATCCATTATGCACCCACCCCTTACACATTTTACATACAGTAAGTTCACTGGGTTTTTTTCGTACCTTAGTACAGTGTATATATTTGTCTGGTGGTGTCTGAGATATTAGGAATGGATCTGTTGTCTCACATTGACCTATCTGTACATTACCAGAGAGCGAGTTGTTACCTGAAGTCCTTATGGAGGGGATTTCCCCTTCCAAACAATGAGTGCTCCCTCCTCCTCTCCTCCTGCTAATCTTCCAGATGCCAGTAAGTCACTTCAATAAAGGTAAGTAAATGCTATTTTAAATGTTTAAGTAGACAGTTATTACAATCAATAGAAGCGCTAAACCACAAGGGTCATACAACACAAAAGAGCAGGGTAGGATGCAGAGATAATGGGTAGTAAGAGGGAGAGGGATGATTAGGAGGGTATGGAACACAGCGGGGTAGTGGATGGTGCAGGGATAGAGGGTAGTAAGAGATTGAGGTAGCAGGAACTGAGGGGAGAGCTAAAGGCAAAATCGTCAGTTTGTGTAGTAAATCAATTGCTGTCAAAAAGTCAATGAGAGAGTCAGGATTGAAGGAGGACCCATCAACAAGAAGGGAAGGTAAAGTAACGGCAGCAGAGCTTAGATGACGTTGGAGGTAAATTCTGTGTGCTCGTTGATAGAGATGACAGTCCAACAGAATGTGGTGAACAGATACTGGAACCTGACAATGCTCACAGAGAGGGACAGGGAGCCTCTCCATGAGATACCTGTGAGTAAGACGAGTGTGGCCGATGCGAAGATGGGAGAGATTAGTCTTCTGCCCTCGACATTGGTGACAAGGCCAGAAACCTATACTCAGTTTAATAGAATGAAGTTTGTTAAGTAGCAGGTCAGACCAACGTTGTTGCCAACAGGTGCGAGGGTGCGTACCAATAACAGCAAAATTGTATGTAAATGGAACACCTCTATATGGCGTCTACACTGCAAACTGAGTTGTTTGCAATCTTAATGGCACTAAAGCTAACTTATGACACTGAGCTTGACTCTATCATCATTACTGATTCCATGTCATCACTGAAGACTCTTGACTCATATAATGACTCTAACAGCATGCTCTTTAGAGAAGCCAGGTATAGATACTAAAAAATCCGAGACAAAGGAATTAATGTACAATTGCTATGGATTCCATCACATATTGGATTACTCCTCCATGATAAAGTTTATATGTTAGCCAAGAAGAGCACCCATAAGGAGAATGTAGAATATAACTTTGGTATATCTGTGTCTTGCATTAGGAATAATATTAGGAGAGAAATAAATAATGAAAATGATTGCTATAGGAATGCAGTTAGAAGCCTGAGTAGTTCTATAACCCACTATGATAACATGAACATAGATAAGTATGTTTATGGAGCAACTTGCAATGTGAACAGACTGACTGATGTTGTAGTGACCAGGCTTAGGCTTGGCTACAAGTACTTCTGGCAGTTTGGGAGACACACAGATGATGATCAAACTAAATGCAAATTATGTGATCAGGCATATGGTCACTGTCTTGAACACTATGTGCTGAATTGTCCACTTACTGAGGAATATAGAGATAGACAGTATAATAACCTATGTGACATGTCAAGATACCTTATTAATGAAAATAAGATACCAGTTATACTAAGCAAATTTCCTAAATTTGCTTGTAACAGATAAGTGAAATGTAGATATAAATCCAAATGTACAATTGTTAACCCTTTTGGGGCCTAGTGCCTAGGCCTTTTAGCGCAAGGAAGGAAAAAAAGCTGGCAAGAAATGACAGAAATCGTACACCAACTGCAATCATTTCTGGAGTGGAACCACAGTCAATGGCCTCCACGCCAGAACAACAGATATTTGTGCCAGGAAAAAAAGACCCCCTCCCATACCACCAATACCACCAATCCAAGGACATTCATCTTTGCAAATATACAGGGTCTAAAGCCAGCAACAAACAACAAGATACCTTACATCCGTGGACTGCTTACAGAGTCAAATGCAATGTTTGCGGCTTTCACAGAGACCCACATAAAGGATCACTTGGACAATGAAATATGGATCCCGGGCTACAACCTATACAGATGTGACAGAGTGAACAGGCAAAAGGGGGGGTTGGCCTGTATATCACAGAGTCACTTATATGTTCAGAACTACTCAATGCCTCAAATGATGTAGTTGAAGTTTTAGCAGTAAAGATCGAGCATCAAAACCTGGTCATCGTGGTTGTATACAAGCCTCCGGATGCAACGTCCCAACAATTCCAGGAACAGCTTCTGAAAATTGACTAATGTCTAGAAAACCTTCCAGCCCCTGCCCCCAACATCTTGCTCCTTGGGGACTTCAACCTAAGGCACCTAAAATGGAGGAATATTGCAAATAATGTGGTAGCAGAGATAACACCAGGAGGCAGCTCAGATGAAAACTCGCACACACATAAGCTTTTAAATCTCTGCACCAAATTCACCTTAAACCAGCAAATAATAGAGCCTACAAGATTGGAAAATACACTGAACCTCATCTTCACCAACAATGATGATCTGATACGAAATGTCATCATATCAAAAACGATATACTCAGATCACAACATAATAGAGGTCCAGACATGCATGCGGGGAGCCCCAGATCAACAAAATGTGATAAGCCGCAAGGGAGCCTTCTCCAATTTCAACTTCAATAACAAAAACATAAGGTGGGACCAAGTAAACCAAATCCTAAATGATATAAACTGGGAAGATAGCCTAAGCATCACGGATCCTAACCTATGTCTAGAACAAATTAACTCTGTGGCACTTGAGGTTTGCTCAAGGCAAATTCCCTTAAGGAAAAGGAGAAGATGTAAACTAGAAAGAGAGAGGCGCTCCCTATACAGGCGAACGCAAAGAATAACAGAGCGGCTACAAGAGGCCAATATATCGGAAATACATAGGGAGGCACTGGTCAGAGAAACAGCAAACATCGAATTAAAACTAAAGGAATCTTACAGGAATCAAGAAACGCGGGAAGAACTAAAAGCTATAAATGAAATTGAAAGAAACCCAAAGTATTTCTTTTTCTTATGCCAAAACAAAGTCGAGAACAACATCCAGTATTGGGTCCCTACTAAAACGAGATGGGTCTTACACAGATGACAGCAAGGAAATGAGTGAGTTACTAAAGTCCCAGTATGACTCAGATTTTAGTGAGCCGCTAACGAGACTAAAAGTTGAAGACCTAAATGAATTTTTTATGAGAGTGCCACAGAACCTGGTAGACGCAAGCCTATCTGACATTACCCTGACGCCACATGACTTTGAAAAGGCGATAAACGACATGCCCATGCACTCCGCTCCAGGCCCCGACTCATGGAACTCAGTGTTCATCAAGAACTGCAGAGGGAGCTTGGACACTGGGGTCCTCCCGCAGTCACTAAAAACAACAGACATAGCCCCAATCCACAAAGGCTGCAGTAAAGTAATGGCAAAGAACAACAGACCAATAGCGCTAACGTCCCATATCATAAAAATCTTTGAAAGGGTTCTAAGAAGCAAGATCGCCACTCATCTAGATAACCATCAATTACACAACTCAGGGCAGCATGGGTTTAGAGCAGGTCGCTCCTGTCTGTACCAACTACTGGACCACTACGACAAGGTCCTTGATGCTCTAGAAGACAAACAGAATGCAGATGTTATATACACAGACTTTGCAAAAGCCTTTGACAAGTGTGACCATGGTGTAATAGCACACAAAATGCGTGATAAAGGAATAACAGGAAAAGTTGGTAGATGGATCTATAATTTCCTAACAAGTAGAACACAAAGAGTATTAGTCAACAGAGTAAAGTCTGGGGCGGCTACGGTGAAAAGCTCTGTTCCACAAGGCACAGTACTTGCTCCCATCCTGTTCCTCATCCTTATATCGGACATAGACAGGGATATCAGCCACAGTGCCGTGTCTTCCTTTGCAGATGACACCCGAATCTGCATGACAGTGTCCACCATTGAAGACACTGCAAGACTCCAAGCAGACATCAACCAAATCTTTAAATGGGCTGCAGAAAACAATATGAAGTTCAATGATGAGAAATTTCAATTACTCCGATATGGAAAACGTGAGGAAATTAAAATCTCATCGGAGTATAAAACAAATTCCAATCACACAATTGAGCGAAAAAATAATGTCAAAGACCTTGGAGTGATCATGACAGAGGATCTCACCTTCAAGGACCATAACACTGTAGCAATCGCATCTGCCAGAAAAATGACAGGATGGATAATGAAAACCTTTAAAACCAGGGATGTCAAGCCCATGGTGACACTTTTCAGGTCGCTTGTTCTATCTAGGCTGGAATATTGTTGCACACTAACTGCACCTTTCAAGGCAGGTGAAATTGCTGACCTAGAAAATGTACAGAGAACCTTCACGGCACGCATAACTGCAATAAACCACCTCAATTACTGGGAACGCTTGAAGTTCCTAAACCTGTACTCCCTGGAACGCAGGTGGGAAAGATACATTATTATATACACTTGGAAAATCCTAGAGGGATTAGTACCAAACTTGCACACGAGTGTCACTTCCTATGAAAGCAAAAGACTCGGCAGGGGTGCCACTAGCACGTTGAGAGACAACACAATAAGTGTCAGGGGCCCAAGACTGTTCAACTCCCTCCCAGCATACATAAGGGGGATTACCAATAGACCCCTGGCTGTCTTCAAGCAGGCACTGGACAGGCACCTAAAGTCGGTGCCTGACCAGCCGGGCTGTGGTTCGTACGTTGGACTGCGTGCGGCCAGCAATAACAGCCTGGTTGATCAGGCTGTGATCCAACATGAGGCCTGGTCACAGACCGGGCCGCAGGGGCGTTGACCCCTGGAACTCTCTCCAGGTAGACTCCAGGTATCCATATGCTCTTGCGCTACCGTCCACAGGATGGATATGGGGTGCACAATAAACTAGCCACTTCGGTGGCAAAATCTAATCTATATGAAACTGGAAGGTCACATACTGCCGACCGCGCAGCAGTGTCTACCTGTTCATTACCCTGTATGTCAACATGAACAGGGACCCTACAAAAAACAATATCTTTGTCTTTGCTAGAGATACGTGGTAACCAAAGCTGGATACGAAGAACTAGGGGGTGAGGTGTATCAAATTTTCGGATAGCCTGTAAGGCACTAAGGGAGTCTGAAACGACCACAAATAGTGACACAGGCATAGATGCAATACGGATAAGCGCCACACGAATGGCCTACAATTCAGCCGTAAATATGCTAACTGAGGATAATAGGTGCCCTTGCACAATGCTATCTGGAAACACTGCTGTGAATCCGACGCCGTCAGAACAAACAAACAAACAAACAAATTTTATTTCTTTGCAATTTTACATAGATATTTGTAGTTACAATCATAAACTGAAGTGCAAGGAGAGCCACTGACATGCCATGGTGAAGTGCAAGGAGAGCCACTGATATGCCATGGCATTAGGGACAGCTAAATATAATGTCTTATAGACTATGTACATATTATTAGAGAAATTGATTGAGTTTATTCTAGTTAAATATTTGATTGTTCAAAATACAATATGATGATATTAAACTGCTCAAGACTTAGAGCCATCGGTGTACACTGCGATGGCCTGAGAATGACAGCAAAGGTGGTCTAGAAAAAGAGTGCGAGAAGCCGCCGTAGGTAGTTGGGCTTTCATGCAAGGCAGAGGAGAAGAACAGACACGGACAGCAGGAACCTCCCAAGGGGGTAGGGGAAAGGGAGATGCCACATGAACATAGAAAGGTGGTAGCTGAAGGGAAGACAAAAGCGTAAGTAGACAAAGAGAAGAGAGACGAAGTAAACAGGGTTGACGAACAAATAAAGAGCATCTACTAACATCTGTGCCAATCCTATACATGGAAGGATTGCGGAGGTCATGAGAGTGAACATAATAGTAAAGGCAATGTGTATCACACTGATCGGACAAGGATGGAATGTTCACTTCTACATAGAGGCTCTCAAACAGGGAAGAACGAGAAGCACCAAGGCATAAACTCAATCCCTGGTGATGGATGGGATTAAGGCTGGAAAGAGTAGCAGGGTAGGCCGCCGAATATATCTGGTCACCATAATCGAGTTTTGATAAAATTTGGGCTGAATGCAGGCGGAGGAGAGTTCTACGATCAGCCCCCATGAAAGATGTGCTAGTGTTTTAAGGAGGTTCAGCCGGCTATGACAAGTTGCCTTCATAGAGGTAATGTGAGGTTTCCAGGACAATCGACGGTCAAAGAGGAGGCCGAGAAACCTGACTGTATCACGTTCTGGGATACATGTGCCATACAGGAACAATGGATGATCAGAGACCACTGAACGTCTAGTAAACATAATTTGGTGAGTTTTGCCACTAGAATATTTAAACTCGTGAGTGGTGGCCCAATCAGAAACCTGGTTGATGGCATGCTGGAGGGAAACTGCAATGAGGTGACAGTCAGCACCTTCACAAGCTATAGCAAAGTCATCAACATAAAGCGATGACCAAATATTGGATGGGAGAACAAATGCCAGATTATTTATAGCAAGGAGAAAAAGTGTTGTGCTCAGAACACATCCCTGAGGGACACCTTCAGCTTGGACAAACTCCAGGGAAAGCACATTACTAACCCGGACACGGAAATGTCTTTCAGTTAAGAAGGCCTTAAGGAAAAATGGTAGATTGCCTCGGAGGCCTAAGGAGTGGGCATAGGCCAAGACATTATACCTCCAAGTTGTGTCATAAGCCTTATCAAGGTCAAAAAAGATGGCGATAACCGAGTGGTTATCAGCAAAGGCATTACGAATATATGTATAATATATGTATCCAAGCGCAGTAAGGGGTCCATGGTAGAACGGCCCTTACGAAAGCCATATTGACTAGTAGAGAGACTACTGTGCATCTCTAAATACCACATCAAACATCTATTAACTAGACGTTCCATCACCTTGGAAACTGCACTGGTAAGAGCAATGGGACGTAGTGGGAGGTATCAAGTCTCGCAGTACCCGGTTTGCGAAAAGGGAGAACAACAGCAGACTTCCAGAGCTGGGGAAGAATTCCTTGCGACCATATAAGATTAAAGAGTCGTAAGAAGACAGTAAGAGCAGACTGATGTAAATGCTGTAGCATACGAATATGTATGCCGTCTGGCCCAGCTGCCGATGATCGGCAAGCAGAGAGTGTTGCCTCCAGTTCTTGAAGGGTAAAAGGCACATTATAAGATTCTTCTCTGAGAGAAGAAAAATCTATAGGCTTTAACTCACTGACAGACTTAGAAGAAAGGAACGAGGGGCATAGATAGCGACCATGAGAAATGCGGACCATATGATTACCAATTTCAGTGGCAATGGCAAGAGGGTGTGCTATATCGACACCGGCAACCCGAAGAATAGGAGCCGGGTCGGGGGAGAATTTACCACCCAGTTTCTGCACTGTCTTCCAGATTCCACTTATGAAGCAAGCCAAAGGGATGGTAGAAACGTAATCCTGCCAGCAAGTGCATTTAGCGTCACGTATGACACAGCGAGCAATTGCTCTCCTCTGCTTAAAATCAAGGAGTCTCTCTGTGGTTCTGTTATACCGATACCTGCCCCATGCAGCGCGTTTCAAATGTACTGCCCGAGCACAAGCAGGAGACCACCAAGGCACGCACTTCTGAGGATGCTTGCCCGAGGTTTGGGGAATAGAATGTGAAGCTGCGGTTAAGATGGAAGTCGAGAAGAGATGTAAAACCTCATCAATGGAGGACGAGGAAGGAGCCTCATGAAAAGCAGTAAGACATGCATAAAGGTCCAAATTCGCCCGGTCAAATTGCCAGCGTGAGCTACGAGGAGGTGGAGAATATGAAGGAGACATAAGGATGATTGGAAAATGATCGCTGTCATGTAAGTCCGGAAGGACAGACCAGGTGAAGTCGAAAACAGTGGAGGAAGAGCAGATGAGAGATCGATGCAAGAGAAAGAATGAGTTCGAGGATCAAAATGGGTGGGAGTACCCGTATTTAAAACATGGAGGGGGAGAGAAGAAAGAAATGCCTCCAACTGAATGTCGCGGGAGTCACAGTGCGACCCCCCCCCCTTCCCCAGAGAAAATAGTGTGCATTAAAATCGCCAAGTAACAGAAGAAAAATTTAGAAAAGCAACATCTGGGATAGACAATGTCTGAGAAGGGGAGAGACACAGAGAAGAGAGTGTATACCACTTATTCAAGTGGATACGAGCTGCAGTGTAATGTAGAGAAGAATGAACAAAGAGCTGATGGTATGGAATACCAGTGCTTATAAGAAGAGCACTTTCGTTAAAGATTCCATCAGAAAAAGGATCCAATGAATATAATAAATCATAGCCCGAAAAGGGATGGATAACAGCGGAGTGTAATTTGGGCTCTTGTATACAGACTCCAACAGGGGAAAACTGGGAGAACAACACCTGAAGCTCATCCCGGTTACCCCTGGGGCCTCGGATATTCCACAGCAAATAAGCAATGATTTATGAAGAGAAAGACGCAAGTCGATGGTAGAGGTACCTATGGACTAATAGGGTTAGAAAAGCCCACGTTTGGAGGCAGTGGAAGACTTGTAAGCAGCGAAGGATAGGAATGCTGTGAAGCAAGGAGGGGTGTAGATGGAGATGAGGTAGGAGGAAGAACCGGAGGTGGAGCGGTGTCCATCAATGTTCCATTCTCCGTAATATATTCTGCAATAGCTTCCAGCGTTTTAGAAGACAAAGATGCAGGATGTGGGACCACATTAGAGATGGAAGGAGGAGGGGGATGAGCAACAATCGGGGAGACTATGGACAGTACTTAATTAGGGGTGAGGAAATGGAAGAGGAAACTGTCGAAGGGGGTTAGGAGAGGACAAGAGTTGAAGCAACCTGAGAAGAGGCAGTAGAGGAAGAAACTTGGGAGGGGACAGGAGATAAAGGTATCGAACGAGGAGGATGAACCTCCACACATGTAACAGAACTAGTTGGAGGAGAGAAACCAGGCATAGAACCTGGGAAGGAAAAATGTGCAGGATGGAGAAGGGAAGGAGGGAAGAGAGGAGATTCTAATAATGGTTTTTTTTTCCGGACTTCTGAGAAGAAGAGGGGTGGTGAGGTGTTGGACAAGGGCGTGTAGACACAGAACTGTGCGAGTGAGTAGAGGAAGGGGTGAGGACAGTATTGGGTGCCGAGGTAGGGACCTTGGAGCCAAGAAAAGCAAAGGAATTTGAGACAGGGGTGACTGAGGATGGGGCGACCACAGAGAATGCCGTGGGAGTTAGGACCCCAGAAGTGGGGGTACGTTTAGCAACGCGAGAATAGGAAATACAGGGGAGTCTCCCTTGAAGGATTAGATGAGAGACAGCCATAGCATATGAGAAGCCTTCCACCTCTTTTAGACAACGGATTTCCCACTCATTTAGGCAAACCTGACAACGGCAAGAGTAAGATGGATGCGCCTCACGACAGTTAAGGCAAGAGGGAGGTAGACTACAAGAAAGATTGGCATGGTCGTCAGCACCACAGACTGGGCATTCAGCAATGGACCTGCAATATTTCACCGGATGACCAAAACGCCAGCAGTTTCTACACTGTTGCGGTGTAGGGATCACCTTTTGAACTTTTAAATGGTGACCCACAATGTAGACCGAGGGCGGAAGGTCATGACAGTCGAAAGTTAAGCGATGAATATTGCAAGGATATCGTCTTCACTGGCGGACAGGAGGGACAGAAGTGTTAACTTTGAGTATGGAAAGGTCCTTGAGCTCAAGCTGCTCCAGAATGTCATCACCACAGTTTTGGAAATTCTTTTGGACAATGGTATTGGGTAGAATAACCGTGCCACTACAAGTGTTGAGAGAATGATGTTTTTCAATAGTGACAGGAGTAGCATCTATGGACATGAGGCGAGAAAGATCACGAGCTTGGTCAGTATTCTGGACCATAACAATGCATGTACCACTTTTGAGAGCGTGAAAGGCGATGTCTTTGCCCACATGGAGTAGGAGTGCCTTACCAATACTATGATTGGAAAGATAAGTAGTAGAAGTCGGTCTCAGAGTAAAAAACTTAGTCCAATGCTCAGTGTGAAATATAGTGTTTAAGGGGAGTGCGTGATGAGCTGGTCGTTTCTGAGATGCATGTTAAGTAAGTAACGAAGTATCATCATGTAAGGGTCTTGGGCGTTTAGATGTGGGACCAGAATTGGTCCGTCGTGGGATGGGTGATCAACCCAAAAATTGCGCACCATATTGGGAGAAACCATAAGCAAGGTCAGAGAAGAGTAAAGGTCAAATGTATCAAAAGGGTCGGTCGGTACCCTGGTACTTGAAGTAGGTGATGAACTGGCACCAGCAAGAGGTACAGGGGTATTGGAAGTGTCTAAAGAGTGGTCCGATAATGAGGCCGGGTCAGAACAGGGTGCAGTAACAGGAAGGGGCCTGGGGGTAGTAGGTTCACGTATTGGGTCATCCATGGTTAAGTTTCTTCTTTCTTTTTGTTTTGTTTTTTTAAAGAAAGAAGAAAAAAAAGAAGAAAAAAAGGGGGGAACGTGGAGGAATAGCTCCGAGGAGGAATGAAAGGGGTGTAAATCCCCCTCCGAGCCCAAGAGGACCTCAGCCCCGCAAGTTGTGCAGATGCGGCATGGAACCCGTGCAATACCCAGTACTTCATGCCAGTAAACCAGCAATCTGGGATAGCAACCTCACATCCACCGAGAAACCTCGGCGGACAAAAGAGAGGGCGGCCGAACACCACCGCCAAGAACCTCAATGAAATGGGATGGACCACAGTACCCTTCCCCCTCCCTAGGAACCAGAATGCCTGTGGAGAGAATTCCACAGGTTAAAAATGGGAAGGGAATAAGGGAGGGATGAGGAGGAGGAATGAAAGGGAAAAAGTGAGGATGGGATTGGGGAGGGGGGATTGGGGGGTAATTAGGTTCAGTCTGAGGAAGAAGACCAAGAGGTCCAATTCCTCAGACCGATAGCCTCTTTACTATAAAAAGGAGCCCCCCTTAAAGAGGTTTTAATTATACAGTAAATTTATTACTTTATATATATATATATATATATATATATATATATATATATATATATATATATATATATATAATTGTTTTGTATGTGTAAAACTATAGTTATTCTTTAAAAAATATATTTTTTGAGAATATTTTTGGGTATCTGGAACGGATTAATTGTATTTCCATTATTTCTTATGGGATACATTGCTTTGACTTTCGGCTGCTTCGACTTTAGGCCAAGCTCCTGGAACGGATTACGGCTGAAACTCGGGGTTCCACTGTAATGTACTATATAATAATTAAAATAATAGATGGCTTCGAAAGGCCGTCACTAGATGGCAGTGAATACCACAACAATGCTGGAGTGGTTATGGCCGCCTTCACTTGATGATTAATACATTACAGCAACATATGGAAATCTTTATTGAAGAAACGTTTTGCCACACAGTGGTTTCATCAATCCAATACAAAGAAGGAAGTTGTAAGGAGAGTAGTAGTTTGAGATAATCAGTCCCTCAGCCTGGAGTTGATGTGTTCAGTCCATCAATCTTGTAGAAAGTACAGCATGGGGCCATAAAAGTGGTTTATATACTGTAGTCAGGTGAGGCGAAGCAGGAGGAGGCTGGGTCATAGTGGTACCATCCACTAGTCGGAGTAGGTCTTCATCCAAAGGTTGGGGTCATAGTGGATGGTACCACTATGACCCCACTTCCTGCTGCTTTGCCTCATCTGACTACAGTAAATAAGCCACTTCTATGGCCCTATGCTGTACTTTCTAAGAGATTGATGGACTGAACACAGCGACTCCAGGCTGAGGAACTGATTACCTCAAACTCCTCTCCTTACAACTTCCTTCTTTGTATTGACTGATGAAGCCACTGTGTGGAAATTTTCTTTGATAATGATTTCCAAATGTTTTAATTTCTTAATCATCAACTTATCAGTTTTCAAAACCATTTGTCACTCTTCCACTTGTCACATGACATATTTTATTCATTCTAGAGTATACATCAGGTTTCTTTGTTATTTATATTGTTTATTATGTCATATTAGATGAATTGTGATAGATAAATAAGCCATAGAGTTGATATTAGGGAAATTATTGAAGTATTTTATGGTACCTGGAATTCCACTGGAACGAATTAATTCCATTTCAGTAAATTTAAATGAGGAAAATTGACTCTGCAAACGAGCAAATCCAGATACGAGCAATGTCACGGAATGGATTAAACTCGCTAGATGAGGTTCCACTGTATATATAAAGCATCAATCTTAGTGGAGGTTCCACTGTATATATAAAGCATCAATGTTAGTGGAGGTTAAACTGTATATATAAAGCATCAATGTTAGTGGAGGTTCCACTGTATATATAAAGCATCAATGTTAGTGGAGGTTGCACTGAATATATAAAGTATCAATGTTAGTGGAGGTTCCACTGTATATATAAAGCATCAATGTTAGTGGAGGTTCCACTGAAGAAATTTGTCTTGGACTGCCTCCTTGTAAGCTGCCCCTGGCAAGCACTGTTAACACCGACACTCTGAGACGCTTCTCTCAGACTTACAAGTGGCTTAAGGGACAGATTTCTAACTGACTGCAGCTGAAAGAATTCCCCACCAACATGCACGACTAAAAAAGGGGGTGAACTTACTTCATGGAGTAGAATATTATGTCACTCTGTCTTCCAAATTCCCTAAGTCTTAGTCCTCTATGGACTCTCCCCTTGAAAGACACGTGCTGGGAAGACTTAATTCTGCAAGATTCAAGTGGTATTATTTTCCTGCCTTAAACTCAGAATCACCCAAACTCTAGGGTACAACCTCTAAGCAACATAAGCAGTAAGGGACACTAGCTTCCAGACTTTTACTCAAAGAGGGGATGCTGGTGCCTGCTAATAAGCGTCCGACTGCACGAGACCCACAACAAAACCCACCCACGTTTCCCCCAGAAAACAGGCCAGATACTGAGAGAAAAAGAGGTATGGTCCTACTGTATTGGGTCTGGATGGAGAAGGATATCCACAGTACTTCGAGTGTTGGTAGTCACGTGGGAACACTGCGCTGTTCGCAGCACTTGTTCACTCGATGATGTCTAGTCTGAGAAGGGTACTCCTCGCACCCTGGAGCTCCCACACTGCCTGTGGTCAGCATGGGATTGCCATTTCTTGTTGGCCTATATAACCTAATGTTCGCCTATTGAGGCCTAAATTTATTTATGTTAAGGTCCTGGGGCTACCATATTAATATCTAAAGTTGCCTTAATATTCCTAATATTTATCACTATCTGTACAAACTTACCTAGACCTTCCTAGGAGAGTAAATCTATCAATTATTATGTGCAATTTCCCTACCTTTGCTAACTTGGGTGTTTGTTTGTGGTGGGTGTGTGGGTTCATAAACTCAGAGGACCTATCCATGGTATGTTTAAGGCTCCATATGGCTTATTTACCCTGTGGAACTTTTAGCAAAGAAATAAGTTTCCACATCCTCCCGCCAGCGAAGGTAGATGATAAGTCTACATAAAGTTCACCTTCCGCAGTGGGCCCTGGACATGAGTGCCGTCCGGTCACTCTCATCGAGCAGACTCTGGTCTAACTCCAACTGTCCAGTTTCTGCCGTGTGGACCTCTGGGGGTGCAAACTTGTGGGTTCCGGTGATCTTAACACCCTTCCCTTTAACTTTAATGTCTTTCACATGTCTAGCCTTGTCTGAGCAGCTTCGTACTTTCCCACCCAGTGGCCTATATGCCCTGGTAGCCTTTCTTCCCACTGATACGAGGTTCCCTGGGTTTAATGACAATCTATCTCCCTCTTTAGGTACCCCATAAAAGCGTTTCGCCAAGGTGGCTGAGTGTTCGTCACTCCCTACTTGGTTTGGCTTACCTAGCGGTTCATTGTGTACACTAATATTCATTATCACTACTCCCCCAGCTATCGTGGTGTCAGCTTTCCCCCTCTCTGGAGTTGCAGGGAATTCATGTGGAATCCTGCCACCGATGATATATCCTACTGGGGATCTGTATAAACCAATTCCTTCCTTAATAGTCCGTCGTGTAGACAGGAAGTCATCTAGATAGTTGGCTCCCACCAGGATACCTACATTTCTGACTGTGTCAGTGGTAATGTCCTGGTCTGCCAGCTTCACACCAAGGTCTTTCAATCGCTTGGCTGCTGCAGCAAGACCTCTGGTCGTAATTGCCGCAGGTAACATCTTTACTACCAAGGCTGTAATATCTCTGCGATGTCCACCCAATTTAACAGTGACATCCACAACATCATAAGACTTGGGTGGGCCCTGACTTGTAGCACCTCCCAATGTCGCACTAACTTTGTAGGTGGCCTTCAACTTTAACTTAGCCACCAACTTCTCTGTTATCATGGACACTTGTGCTCCCGAGTCAAAGAATAATCGTGTTGTTTCGGACCTGTTCCCGTTCACAACCCCTGCCATGACTGTAGGTAGGACAGCAACTAGGTGTTTCTCACTCAGATTAGAGACTTTGCCCACACTAATCACGCTGGCTACCACTTCAGGCTCGGACTCGTCTCTGCTCTCCGCCCACTCTTGGGGCTTGATCCCCTTAGCCTGGGCTGGTCTGGTATCCTCAGGACACAACGCACTGTGGTGCTTATCCTTCTGACAACCTCGACACTCACTGAGCTGGGTGTCACAGTCCCGGGCAAAGTGTTTTCCACAACACTTGAAACAGTTTCAACTCCCTTAGTCGCTGGCATCTTTGGTCATAGGTGGTGAAGCTCAAACACCCTGAACTAGCATGCTCCCCTTTGCAGAAAACACACGGTCTCGTGCTGCCCGTCTTAGTAGTTTACCCCTTGGCCCCTTTGGTTGAGGACTTGTCCTGGGCATAATAAGTGTCAACCCTAATGGGGGGTGCTTTAGTTCTATCTCTCGAGTGTCCGGAGTGGTCGAACGATTTCACCCTGGCGGGTAATCTCTCCCCCTGACCTATACTCAGGTGAGTCACAATATCGCCCAACCCCTCAACAATCTGTTGTATCGTGAACCGGTTAGTCCTATACTTCAAATGTAGCTCATGTACTGTAGTGCTAGCCAAATTCCTCTGAATCATCTGACTGACCATCCCTTCTGCACTACTCCAATCATATAGATCTTAGAGACTATTTGTCATGCTCATAACTTCGATTTGGAACTTCTCTAAGCTCTGACGGTCATGACGAAAACCTCAAGATCGGTCAATCGATAAAGTACATATAGCCACCATTATCTTCTCTGTGTTGCCAAATGCATCCTTTAGTTGATCCTTGGCATGTTGATAATTAATATCAGTGGTTTGATAATGCCGGACCAAGTCCCGGACTTTACCCTTGAGCTGTGAACGTAAATACTGTAGTTTGGTGGCCTCCAACAAATCATCCCTGTCATCTATCTGGGATTTAAACTGATCCCAGAAAGCAATGTACTCTGTCAAGGTTATGTCAAACATTGGTAAATTCAATGTAGGCAATCTGGGTAACACTCTAGAAGGACTGTGGTGGCCTGTGTGCCCTGTGCTATTTTTTGTTGCCCCTGCTGTATTAGCCTTCAATGTTTTGATTACCTGTTTGCACAGTTTCATCTCCGCATTACATTCGGCCTCGTGCTCATCGTATTCCTTCTGAACTGCCTCAACAATATCCTTCAGACTCATGTGCTGCATGGGCTTCTGCCTCATAACGTAGATAGGCTGTCTCAAAGGCTCCTAGCTTTCCCTCTAAAAGCTCTAAGCACTTTTCTAGATCTTGACAATCTGCATCTTAGTTTTGTCTGGTATCTCAGCACTCGCCTTGATTAAGCGTCCCTTGTGGGCGCTCATAGACTGCTTTAGCTGACTTAGGTGATAGGGCAGTTCCTTCCTGAGTCTCATCCGTCATTGTTGTGGTTTAGTTAAGAGTGCGTCACTAATTTGTACTTTAATTAGCCCACCCCACAGCACGATACCAGTATTAGGTGAGAATAAGTGAGTCCCAAAGCTCCTCAACAAGCTTAACAACTTTTTTTACATATATTGACTTGACTCAATTAAATGTACACTGTTAGCTCTCAAACCCAACTGAACTGTATGTTGTTGTTATGAAAGCTTAACCTAGCAATTCCCTGTACATCAGTAAATAGTTACAGGACTTAAGCTAGCCTCTGGTGTAAATCACAAATTAAATGAGTCAAAGACAATAAAATTCACACAGTAAAAATATGTAGTCTTTGCAAATTAAATTCACTTGGTTAACACAAATAAATTCAGTAATTCAACTTATGAAACAGTAAGTAAATAATGTTGTGTGATTAGCTTGGCCTAACTGTGCCTAGCTTGTTTAAATTCAGTGTAGTTAGTTAGAGAAAGTAAGTCCTAGCCTAACTTTATAACTGTTGTAATTAGTGTGCAACTAGCCTAAATTTAGCTTTGCAATTCAAGGTAAATGTTAACTAGGTTAAATCTGACCTAGTTGTTATAACTAATAACTAATGTCAAAGACCTGGGAGTGATCATGTCAGAGGATCTCACCTTCAAGGACCATAACACTGTAGCAATTGCATCTGCTCGAAAAATGACAGGATGGATAATGAGAACCTTCAAAACCAGGGATGCCAAGCCCATGTTGACACTTTACAGATCAGTTGTTCTATCTAGGCTGGAATATTGCTGCACACTAACTGCACCTTTCAAGGCAGGTGAAATTGCTGACCTTGAAAATGTGCAGAGAACCTTCACCGCACGCATAAGTGCGATAAACCACCTCAATTACTGGGAACGATTGAAGTTCCTAAACCTGTACTCTCTAGAACGCAGGCGGGAGAGATACATTATTATATACACATGGAAAATTCTTGAGGGCTTAGTACCAAACTTCCACACAAAAATCACTCCGTACGAAAGCAAAAGACTCGGCAGGCGATGTAACATCCCCCCAATGAAGAGCAGGGGTGCCACTAGCACGTTGAGGGACAACACAATAAGTGTCAGGGGCCCAAGATTGTTCAACTGCCTCCCAGCATACATCAGGGGGATTACCAACAAGCCCCTGGCTGTCTTCAAGCAGGCACTGGACAGGCACCTCAAGTCGGTACCTGATTAGCCGGGCTGTGGTTCGTACGTTGGACTGCGTGCGGCCAGGAGTAACAGCCTGGTTGATCAGGCTCTGGTCCAACAGGAGGCCTGGTCACAGACCGGGCCACGGGGGCGTTGACCCCTGGAATTCTCTTCAGGTAGACTCCAGGTAATAAATATTGCAGAGGCCTAACCTAACTGTGGCTACCTTGCAAATTTACTGTAAGTAATTAAATGTACAAGTTTCCTACCCTGGCTTACTTGTAATCAATGTAAATAATTAAACTCACAAGCTTAACTAGCCTACCTGGCTCGCCTGTAGATACTGTAAATAGATTAAATTTACAAGCTTAACTAGCCTACTCTGGCCTGCCTGTAAATTACTGTAAATAGGTTAAAATTACTGTAAATAGGTTAAATTTACAAGCTTAACTAGCCTACTCTGGCCTGCCTGTAAATTACTGTCAATAATAAACTTCTGAGTAGTTAGCTTAGCCTAGCTGACCCTGTGTAAGTCTTTGGGCCTAGGTGTGCTAACTTAACCTAACTTTGATAATGCCTGGTACATTAACTGGGGCCTAGCTAAGTTAAGACTAATCTGTTTGCTAACTAGCTATTCCACATTTCGGTTAGAAGGACCATGGAGAAATTTGTCTTGGACTGCCTCCTTGTAAGCTACCCCCTGGCAAGCACTGTTTACACCAACACTCTGAGACGCTTCTCTCAGACTTACAAGTGGCTTAACCCTTTCAGGGTCCGTGCCGTAGTTCTACAGTTTTGAGTTCTGGGTCCAAACAGTAGATCTACGTCATAAGCTCAGCTCACTCAGATAAGCTTTGAACGGTAAATTTGGGCCTAGATATGAGAGAATACGTCTATGTGGTAAGTGTGCACCACATAAAACAAATCCTGCAGCACACGGTGCATAATGAGAGAAAAAATAACTGAAACCGTAATTTTCGATTAAAACAGTGAATTTGCAGTGTTTTTTCGTATACTTTTTATAGCTGTATTTGCGATTTCTTGGTCTCATTTGATAGAATGGAAGATATATTACAGATATAGAGATGATTTTGATTGGTTTTAGTAATGGAAATGGCTTGAAACTGAGCTCAAAGTAGCAGAAATGTTCAATTTTTGCCGATGTTCAGGAGTAAACAAATGACCTCACACGTCTAATATGCGCCAGCTGGTGGGTCTAATATACATTCACAAATGTGGTGATATGATTTGTTCAATTATTACTATATTGCATAACAGTAAATCTTCCATTTTTTGGTTTAAATAAAAATTCATTATGTGAATAAAAAATCAAAATGGAATTCATTTGTAAATACTAAAAACATAACTAATGAACAGAGGAAATGTTAGTTTAGTGCCAGGAATGCCTGCATTGTTTATTCTGCACCCTATTTTGAAATTTGAATATTTTGAACTTTGAGTTAAATTGGCTAAATTACCAATTTCCAATCACTTTATTTTGTAGTTGAAACAGTTGAGTGTGCCATTTCTTGTGTTCAAACGATAGAATGGAAGTAATACTAGTGAAATAGCTAAGAATTTGGTCGACTGGAACAATGTAATTGGCCTAAAATGGGAGTCAAAGTCGGCAAAATCGCCGATGAGTAAATATCCCTGACACATCAAAATTCGCGAGAGCATAATTTCGTCAATTTTCAATCAAATTTCGTACTTTTTATTTTATTACCTTCAGAAAACGATTCTCTACCATTTCATACGAAAAAATAAGACATTATTTTTTTTAAATTCTTGGACACTGGCGCACCCCTTCCGAAAATGGCCTTGGACCCTGAAAGGGTTAAGGGACAGATTTCTAACGGACTGCAGCTGAAAGAATTCCCCACCTACATGCACGACTAAAAAAGGGGGTGAACTTACTTCATGGAGTAGAATATTATGTCACTCTGTCTTCCAAATTCCCTAAGCCTTAGTCCTCTATGGACTCTCCCCTTGAAAGACACGTGCCGGGAAGACTTAATTCTGCAAGATTCAAGTGGTATTATTTTCCTCCCTTAAACTCAGAATCACCCAAACTCTAGGGTACAACCTCTAAGCAATATAAGCAGTAAGGGACACTAGCTTCCAGACTTTTACTCAAAGATGGGAGGCTAATACCTGCTAATAAGCGTCCGACTGCACGAGACCCACAACAAATCCCACCCACGTTTCCCCCAGAAAACAGGCCAGATACTGAGAGAAAAAGAGGTATGGTCCTACTGTATTGGGTCTGGATGGAGAAGGATATCCACAGTACTTCGAGTGTTGGTAGTCACGTGGGAACACTGCGCTGTTCGCAGCACTTGTTCACTCGATGATGTCTAGTATGAGAAGGGTGCTCGTCGCACCCTGGAGCTCCCACACTGCCTGTGGTCAGCATGGGGTTGCCATTTCTCGTTGGCCTATATAACCTAATGTTCGCCTATTGAGGCCTAAATTTACCTATGTTTAGGTCCTGGGGCTATCTTATTAATATCTAAAGTTGCCTTAATATTCCAAATATTAATCACTATCTGTACAAACTTACCTAGACCTTCCAAGGAGAGTAAATCTCAAGACCTATCCGTGGTATGCTTAAGGCTCCATACGGCTTATTTACCCTGTGGAACTTTTAGCAAAGAAATGAGTTTCCACACACTGTAAATATAAAGCATCAATGTTAGTGGAGGTTCCACTGTATATATAAAGCATCAATGTTAGTGGAGGTTCCACTGTATATATAAAGCATCAATGTTAGTGGAGGTTCCACTGTATATATAATGCATCAATGTTAGTGGAGGTTACAGTGTACATATAAAGCATCAATATTAGTGGAGGTTCTACTGTATATATAAAGCATCAATGTTAGTTGAGGTTCCACTGTATATACAAAGCATCAATGTTAATGGAGGTTCCACTGTATATATATAAAGCATCAATGTTAGTAGAGACTCCACTGTATATATAAAGCATCAATGTTAGTGGAGGTTCCACTGTATACATAATGCATAAATTTTAGTGGAGGTTCCACTGCATATATAAAGCATCAATGTTAGTGGAGGTTCCACTGTATATATAAACCATCAATGTTAGTGAAGGTTCCACTGTATATATAAAAGCATCAATGTTAGTTGAGGTTCCACTATATATATAAATTATCAATGTTAGTGGAGGTTCAACTGTATATATAAACCATCAATGTTAGTGAAGGTTCCACTGTATATATAAAGCATCAATGTTAGTGAAGGTTTCACTGTACAGCTTTCCTGGATAAAGTTCTTTGTCTTCACAGACTTCTCAGTGCACCACACCTTTTTCCCCTCGTTAATTCTATGATTCACCTCATCTTTTATAGACCCATCTGCTGACACATCCATGTTAGTGGAGGTTCCACTGTATATATAAAGCATCAATGTTAGTGGAGGTTCCACTGGATATATAAAGCATCAATGTTAGTGGAGGTTCCACTGGATATATAAAGCATCAATGTTAGTGGAGGTTCCAATGGATATATAAAGCATCAATGTTAGTGGAGGTTCCACTGGATATATAAAGCATCAATGTTAGTGGAGGTTACACTGGATATATAAAGCATCAATGTTAGTGGAGGTTACACTGGATATATAAAGCATCAATGTTAGTGGATTATTATTATAATAAAAAAGAAGCGCTAAACCACATGGGTCATACAGTGCAGCAGGTTATTGTAGAATGCAGGGAGAATGTGTTGTAAGAGGGAGAGGGATAATTAGTAGGGTATGGAGTTTATTTACCTGGAGAGAATTCCAGGGGTCAACGCCCCCGCGGGCCGGTCTGTGACCAGGCCTCATGTTTGACCAGAGCCTGATCAACCAGGCTGTTACTGCTGCCTGCACGCAGTCCAACGTACGAACCACAGCGTGGCTGGTCAGGTACCGACTTTAGGTGCCTGTCCAGTGCCTGCTTGAAGACAGCCAGGGGTTTGTTGGTAATCCCCCTGATGTATGCTGGGAGGCAGTTGAACAATCTTGGGCCCCTGACACTTATTGTGTTGTCCCTCAACGTGCTAGTGGCACCCCTGCTCTTCATTGGGGGATGTTACATCGCCTGCCGAGTCTTTTGCTTTCGTAGGGAGTGATTTTTCGTGTGCAAGTTTTTTACTAATCCCTCGAGAATTTTCCATGTGTATATAATAGGGATGTATCGGATATCCGTATCCGCATCCGCATCCCCGGAGCATCCGCATAAATTCTTACATCCGCATCCGCATCCGCATCCGTATTTTTTCTAAATGAGACATCCGCATCCGCATCCGCATCCGTATTTTTCTAAACGAGACATCCGCATCCGCGTCCGCATCCGTATTTTTCCTAAATGAGACATCCGCATCCGCGTCCGCATCCGTAATCACTATTAAATAAATATCCGCATCCGCATCCGCATCCGGGCCAAACAAAGCGGATGTGGCGGATATTATAGCCTAAATTACAGAGCTTGCATGTTTGTTTCCCACAAACTTGTTCTTATGATTTACAAATTAACATTGCAGCTTCAAATATTATAACTTAATGACCTGTGCAGAGAGAGAGAGAGAGAACATAAGAAAGAAGGAACACTGCAGCAGGCCTGTTGGCCCATACTAGGCAAGTCCTTCACAATCCACCCCACTAATAGAATATTTGCCCAATTAAATTTTCAATTCTATCCAAGAAATAAGCTTTGATAATTATATTTACTCATGTGCGAGTCCCACTCAAAACCAACCCCTCTCACTCATGAATTTATCCAACCTAAATTTAAAACTACCCAAGGTGCTACCTTCAATAACCCTTCTAGGCTGATAAATTACACACATATGCATTGAAAATTTATGGTATAAAATACCGACACAATGGAAAAATAAACACAATAAAGGATCACATTATACTGCTTATATGTTTATTAGACACATATGCATTGAAAATTAGGTTGAGCAAATATTCTGTTAGTGGGATGGATTGTGAAGGACTTGCCTAGTATGGGCCAACAGGCCTGCTGCAGTGTTCCTCCTTTCTTATGTTCTTATGTATCTTTATTGAGGAAACGTTTCGCCACACAGAGGCTTCACCAGTCCATACAAAGGAGAATCGTGAAGAACAGGAGGAGTTTGTGGTGGTCAGTCCCTCAACCTGGAGTTGCTGTCTGACACAGCAACATCTTGGTATCTTAATACAGGGAATTCTTCACTTGCCTAACCCTTGGCCACCACCTACTTCCACATTGGTCAAATGTGACACCTCCTACTACTGGTGCACCTCTCCTGCCTACGGTATATAAGTCACTTCACACATATGTTGTATTATTATCAAGATTGATGGACTGACAACATCTAGTCAAGGTTAAGGGACTGATTACATCATTCTCCGTTGTATGGACTGATGAAGCCACTATGTGGCGAAACGTTTCCTCAATAAAGATACCCAAGTGTTTCATATGTGTCTAATTTATCAACTTGTCGGTTCTCTGAACCATTCATCTGCATATGTGTGAGACACACAGTAACACTGTGGAGGTGTATAAATGGAAAACAGGAATTAATATAGGGATGTAAATAGCGTTTGATAAACATATTAGGTTGGATAAACACATGAGTGAGAGGGGTTGGATAAACACATGAGTGAGAGGGGTTGGATAAACACATGAGTGAGAGGGGTTGGATAAACACATGAGTGAGAGGGGTTGGATAAAGACATGAGTGAGAGGGGTTGGATAAACACATGAGTGAGAGGGGTTGGATAAAGACATGAGTGAGAGGGGTTGGATAAACACATGAGTGAGAGGGGTTGGATAAACACATGAGTGAGAGGGGTTGGATAAACACATGAGTGAGAGGGGTTGGATAAACACATGAGTGAGAGGGGTTGGATAAACACATGAGTGAGAGGGGTTGGATAAACACATGAGTGAGAGGGGTTGGATAAACACATGAGTGAGAGGGGTTGGATTTGAGTGGGAAAATATTGTTAGTGGGATGGATTGTGAAGGACATACCTAGTATGGGGCAACAGGCCTGCTGCAGTGTTCCTCCTTTCTTATGTTCTTATGGAGGAACACTGCAGAAGGCCTACTGGCCCATGCAAGGCAGGTCCTTATCAAAATCACCACTACCCAAGAATTCACTCCCGCACCCACGACACCAAGTAAGTAAGTAAGTAAGTTTATTCAGGTATACACAAATACATTTACATACATTATCATACATAGCAGCATATGTGTAGACTACCTAGGATAACACAAAAAGTCAGACAGAGTGACTTATTTCCATTGGGGTCCATCAAACCCATTCTCCTTTGTATTGGACTGAGATCTGTTTGTGACAAACAGATCAAGTCACAAACAGATATGAGATGTGTTTGTGGCTTGATAAAGCCCACTGTGAAATCATCACTTGCCAGACTGTGTGAAGAGAGAAATGAAAAGAAACGCAAACAATCAAAGGACGATGAAGAACCAGTAAGAAATGAAGAAGAGAAGACTCAGCGCAAAAAAACTACAGTGGTTGCAACATTAGATGCACCAATGACGTCCATTGTTGCTTCCAGCAGTAATGAAGAGGGAACCTCTGCAGAGTCTGCAACAAGCAAAACCATGCAAGATATTATTGAGAGTTATCATAAGGAAAAGAGAATTAGTGGAACAAGTAAGGACAGCTTACAGTGGTGGAAGAGAATGAAGGGAGAGTACCTTGATTTGGCGAAGATTGCTTGCCAGTATCTGTGTTGCCCACCAAGCAGTGTTCCTAGTGAGCAGTTGTTCAGTGTTGCCCACCAAGCAGTGTTCCTAGTGAGCAGTTGTTCAGTGTTGCCCACCAAGCAGTGTTTCTAGTGAGCAGTTGTTCAGTGTTGCCCACCAAGCAGTGTTCCTAGTGAGCAGTTGTTCAGTGTTGCCCACCAAGCAGTGTTCCTAGTGAGCAGTTGTTCAGTGTTGCCCACCAAGCAGTGTTTCTAGTGAGCAGTTGTTCAGTGTTACCCACCAAGCAGTGTTCTTAGTGAGCAGTTGTTCAGTGTTGCCCACCAAGCAGTGTTCCTAGTGAGCAGTTGTTCAGTGTTGCCCACCAAGCAGTGTTCCTAGTGAGCAGTTGTTCAGTGTTGCCCACCAAGCAGTGTTTCTAGTGAGCAGTTGTTCAGTGTTGCCCACCAAGCAGTGTTCCTAGTGAGCAGTTGTTCAGTGCTGCCCACCAAGCAGTGTTCCTAGTGAGCAGTTGTTCAGTGCTGCCCACCAAGCAGTGTTCCTAGTGAGCAGTTGTTCAGTGCTGCCCACCAAGCAGTGTACCTAGTGAACAGTTGTTCAGTTCTGCTGCCTCATTTATGACAACAAACGAAAACGACTTCTGGCAGAAAATGCAGAGAAACTGTTATTCTTGAAGAAAAACCTTCCAATCATAAACTTTAAGTATTAAGCAAATGTCAATTGATTATGTAATAAAAGTATTATAAATAAAAGTATTATGTAATAAAAGTATTATGTATTAAAAATATTATGTAATAAAAGTATTTGCCATGTGGTAAAAAAACAAAAATCAGGTGTTTTATGACTGTCCTGCAAAATCCGCATCCGCATCCGCCCGGATGTCAAGATGTGACATCCGTAATCCGCATCCGCATTTTACTGTAAGCAGATATCCGCATCCGCATCCGCATCCGTATTTTACTGTAAGCAGATATCCGCATCCGCATCCGCATCCGCAAAATAAGTAAGTAAGACATCCGTATACACATCCGCATACCGGATATCTAAATTTTTCACATCCGATACATCCCTAGTATATAATAATGTATCTCTCCCGCCTGCGTTCTAGAGAGTACAGGTTTAGGAACTTCAAGCGTTCCCAGTAATTGAGGTGGTTTATCGCACTTATGCGTGCCGTGAAGGTTCTCTGCACATTTTCAAGGTCAGCAATTTCACCCGCCTTGAAAGGTGCAGTTAGTGTGCAGCAATATTCCAGCCTAGATAGAACAAGCGATCTGTAAAGTGTCAACATGGGCTTGGCATCCCTGGTTTTGAAGGTTCTCATTATCCATCCTGTCATTTTTCTAGCAGATGCAATTGCTACGGTGTTATGGTCCTTGAAGGTGAGATCCTCTGACATGATCACTCCCAGGTCTTTGACATTAGTTTTTCGCTCTATTGTGTGGTTTAATTAGTTTTGTACTCAAATGAAATTTTAATTTCTTCACTTTTTCCGTATCTGAGTAATTGAAATTTCTCATCATTGAACTTCATATTGTTTTCTGCAGCCCATTTAAAGATTTGGTTTATGTCTGCTTGGAGTCTTGCAGTGTCTTCAACGGTGAACACTGTCATACAGATTCGGGTGTCATCTGCAAAGGAAGACACAGCACTGTGGCTTATATCCCTGTCAATATCTGATATGAGGATGAAAAACAGGATGGGAGCAAGTACTGTGCCTTGTGGAACAGAGCTTTTCACATTAGCTGCCTCAGACTTTACTCTGTTGACTACTACTCTTTGTGTTCTACTTGTTAGGAAATTATAGATCCATCTACCAACTTTTCCTGTTATTCCTTTATCACGCATTTTGTGTGCTATTACACCATGGTCACACTTGTCAAAGGCTTTTGCAAAGTCTGTGTATATAACATCTGCATTCTGTTTATCTTCTAGAGCATCCAGGACCTTGTCGTAGTGGTCCAGTAGTTGGGACAGACAGGAGCAGCCTGCTCTAAACCCATGCTGCCCTGGGTTGTGCAATTGATGAGTATCAAGATGAGTGGCGATCTTGCTTCTTAGAACCCTTTCAAAGATTTTTATGATATGGGACGTTAGCGCTATTGGTCTGTAGTTCTTTGCTATTGCTCTACTGCCCCCTTTGTGGAGTGGGGCTATGTCTGTTGTTTTTAGTAGCTGCGGGACGACTCCAGTGTCCATGCTCCCTCTCCATAGGATGTTAAAAGCATGTGATAGGGGCTTCTTGCAGTTCTTGATGAACACGGAGTTCCATGAGTCTGGGCCTGGAGCGGAGTGCATGGGCATGTCATTTATTGCCTTTTCGAAGTCATTTGGCGTCGTGGTGATGTCAGATAGGCATGCGTCTGTCAAGTTCTTTGGCACTCATAAAAAATTCATTTAGGTCTTCGATTTTCAGTCTGGTTAGCAGCTCGCTAAAAACTGAGTCATACTGGGACTTAAGTAACTCACTCATTTCCTTGCTGTCATCTGTGTAGGACCCATCCCGTTTAAGTAGGGGCCCAATACTGGATGTTGTTCTCGACTTTGATTTTGCATAAGAAAATAAATACTTTGGGTTTCTTTCAATTTCATTTATAGCTTTTTGTTCTTCCCGCGTTTCTTGATTCCTGTAGGATTCCTTTAGTTTTAATTCGATGTTTGCTATTTCTCTGACTAGTGTCTCCCTACGTATTTCAGATATATTGGCCTCCTGTAGCCGCTCCGTTATTCTTTGCCTTCGCCTGTATAGGAGCGCCTCTCTCTTCTAGTTTTCATCTTCTCCTCCTTTTCCTTAAGGGAATTTGCCTTGAGCAAACCTCTGGTGTCACAGAGTTAATTTGGTCTAGACATAGGTTAGGATCCGTGATGCTTAGCCAATCTTCCCAGTTTATATAATTTAGGACTTGGTTTACTTGGTCCCACCTTATGTTT
>WNWK01026199.1:0-27665 GCA_009830355.1 Cherax destructor
TTATATGGATAGAAGAGAAGGTAATACTTTCTTATAATGTGGGTAGAAGATAGGAAAATAATAGTTTCTTAGAAGAGAGATAGGGGAGAAAGATAGAGATAATGCCTCCCTGGATGGTGGATGGGAGAGAGTGTGTGAATGTTCTAGTCACTATCTTGTACCTTTCCTGTAATTGTTGTTACTTCAACAGTACTCTAACTCATTCTTTTGTATCATATCTACTCTAGGAACTTTCACAAGAACTTACCAGTTATCTAAACTACTCTAGGAACTTTCACAAGAACTTACCAGTTATCTAAACTACTCTAGGAACTTTCACAAGAACTTACCAGTTTTCTAAACTACTCTAGGAACTTTCACAAGAATTTACCAGTTATCTAAACTACTCTAGGAACTTTCACAAGAACTTACTAGTTATCTAAACTACTCTAGGAACTTTCACAAGAACTTACCAGTTATCTAAACGATTGAGATATTACATTTACCGAGAGAGTTTAAAGTAATCAAAACAAGATAACAATTCTTATTTCGTCTGAGCTGGAATTTCCATTTTGGTCTGCTCGCCTTATATCTCCGAAGATATCACATTCTGCCATTATATCTATTATCAGTTAATGGCCTTGTTGTTGAGGTTTATAGTGTGACTGACAGTGTACACTGTATAGAGGCCAGTTAATGGTCTTCATGGTGTTAGGGTTTATAGGAACACTGACAGTGTACACTGTATCTAGCCATGTTAATGACCTTGTTGAGGTTTATAGTGTGACTGACAGTATACACTGTATAAATGGTAGGTATAATGTTTGTCAGGAAACAGGACAAGTGTTTCCTGACGCGGGTCTTAGTTATATGATGACCCACAGCTGGAGCTTTTGGTCATCTGACCGAGGCCTTCCACTGGCTTACCACTCCACCTCGCTGTATAACCCCTGTGGTTTAGCGCTTCTATTTGATTATAATAATAATAAAATTCCACTGGCTTACCACTCCACCTCCAATTATGGTTATGATTATAATCATTGTTTTAATAATGATCACTGTATAGAGGCCAGTTAATGGTCTTCATGGTGTTGGGGTTTATAGGGCCATTGATAGCTTACGCCGTACCGAGCGCAGTTAATGGGGTTTATAGGGCCATTGATAGCTTACGCCGTACCGAGCGCAGATAATGGGGTTTATAGGGCCATTGATAGCTTACGCCGTACCGAGCGCAGTTAATGGTCGTAGTAAGCTCCTTTACATATAAATATTACTACATTTTGATGCTTTAAAATATATAGATAAAAAAATTCTTGAAGCTGTATAATAAATTAGGATTATGTTTGTTACGCGTCCCACCCAACTGTATACTATAAAACAGTACATTATATAATACGTTCTACCTCAGATGTGTAGAGCATTACCTGGTATACCTGGTGTTCCGGGGGTCAACGTCCCCGTGACAGGGTCCATGACAAGGCCTCGTGGTGGATCAGGTCCTGATCAACCAGGCTGTTACTGCTGGCCGCACGCAAACCAGCGTACGAACCACAGCCCGGTTGGTGAGGTACTGACTTTAGGTGCCTGTCCAGTGCCTTCTTGAAGACAGCCAGGGGTCTATTGGTAATCCCCCTTATGTATGCTGGGAGGCAGTTGAACAGTCTTGGGCCACGGACACTTATGGTGTTGTCTCTCAGTGTACTCGTGGCACCCCTGCTTTTCATCGGGAAATGTTGCATCTCCTGCCGAGTCTTTTGCTTTCATAGGGAGTGATTTTCGTGTGCAGGTTTGGTACCAATCCCTCCAGGACCTTCCAAGTGTATATTATCATGTATATCTCTCGCCTGCGTTCCAGGGAATACAGATCAAGGACCTTCAACCGTTCCCAGTAATTTAAGTGCTTTATCGTACTTATGTGTGCTGTGAAAGTTCTTTGTACATTCTCCAGGTCAGCAATGTCCCCAGCCTTGAAAGGGGCAGTTAGTGTACAGCAGTATTCCAGCCCAGAGAGAACAAGTGATTTGAAGAGTGTCATCATGGGCTTGGCGTCCCTAGTTTTGAAGGTTCTCATTATCCATCCTATCATTTTCCTAGCCGATAAGGTAGATACATTGTTGTGGTATTTTAAGGCGAGATCTTCTGACATTATCACTCCCAAGTCCTTCACATTTCTTTTTCGCTCTATTGTATGGTTAGAATTTGTCGTATACCCTGATACATTTATTATTTCTTCAAGTTTTCCATATCTGAGTAGTTGAAATTTCTCCTCGTTAAACTTCATATTGTTTTGAGTGGCCCATTTGAAGATTTGGCTGACATCAATGACATACTACTATACAGAAAGCCCCTTGTTATGCTGAGCATTTCCCGCAAATTAGATCAGTTTCTCCCAGGATGCGACCCACACCAGTCCACTAACACCCAGGTACCTATTTTACTGATGAGTGAACATAGCAGGTGTAAGATGACTAACAACCAGGTACCTACTTGCTGCTAGGTGAATAGTGAGATCAGGTGTCTTAAGGAAACGTCCTAATGTTTGCACCCGTACCAGGGATCGAACCACGGACCTCAGTGCAGGAGTGATCGAGCTACGGGATACTAAATCATGGACCTGAATTCTCAAAGCAGCGACTATGCGCATTACTAGTTTCACAGCTAATTTCTAAGTATATATTTAATATTAACTCTAAAATAACACAAGTGAGAGGAAATAGAAGTTGCTGAATTTGGTAAAGATGAGCAACTACGTGTTTACAATTGTATCACCGTATGACAAACAAAAACAAACAAGCAGGTGGACTGTCCCTCTCAAACTTGATTATTAATACAAGTATATGAGGATAGCAATACTTAGTTTTATAAAAACAATTAAGGTTAGGTTTGTCAGGATACACGACAATAAAATAAGATAAGATTTCTTCGGATTTTTAACCCCGGAGGGTTAGCCACCCAGGATAGCCCAAGAAAGTCAGTGCGTCATCGAGGACTGTCTGTCTTATTTCCATTGTGGTCCTCAATCTTGTCCCCCAGGATGCCACCCACACCAGTCCACTAACACCCAGGTACCTATTTGCTGCTAGGTGAACACGACAACAGGTGTAAGGAAACACGTCGAAATGATTCCACCCCGCCGGGAATCGAACCCGGGCCCTCCGTGTGTGAAGCGAGAGCTTCAGCCACCAGGGCACCTCGACAAGTGTTTCCTGGCGCGGGTCTTAGTTATATGATGACCCACAGCTGGAGCTTTTGGTCATCTGACCGACGCCTTCCACTGGCTTACCTTCCACTACTTTAAAAATTATGGTTATGATTATAACCTGTTTCCTGACAAACATTACCTAACCTAACCTAACCTTACCTTAGCTAACCTAACCTAACCTTAACTAACCTAACCTAACCTTAACTAACCTAACCTAACCTTAACTAACCTTAGCTAACCTTAACTAACCTAACCTAACCTTAATTAACCTAACCTAACCTTAATTAACCTAACCTAACCTAACCTTAACTAACCTAACCTAACCTTAACTAACCTAACCTTAACTAACCTAACCTTAACTAACCTAACCTAACCTTAACTAACCTTAGCTAACCTAACCTAACCTTAACTAACCTAACCTTAACTACCCTAACCTAACCTTAACTAACCTTAGCTAACCTAACCTAACCTTAAACCTAACCTTAACTAACCTAACCTAACCTTAACTAACCTAAATTAACCTTAACTAACCTAACCTAACCTTAACTAACCTAACCTTAACTAACCTAACCTAACCTTAACTAACCTTAGCTAACCTAACCTAACCTTAACTAACCTAACCTAACCTTAACTACCCTAACCTAACCTTAACTAACCTTAGCTAACCTAACCTAACCTTAACTAACCTAACCTAACCTTAACTAACCTAACCTAACCTTAACTAACCTTAGGTAACCTAACCTAACCTTAACTAACCTAACCTAACCTTAACTAACCTAACCTAACCTTAACTAACCTAACCTTAACTAATCTTAGCTAACCTAACCTAACCTTAACTAACCTAACCTTAACTAACCTAACCTTAACTAACCTAACCTTAACTAACCTAACCTTAACTAACCTAACCTAACCTTAACTAACCTAACCTAACCTTAACTAACCTAACCTTAACTAACTTAACCTTAACTAACCTAACCTAACCTTAACTAACCTAACCTAACCTTAACTAACCTAACTTTAACTAACCTAACCTTAACTAACCTAACCTAACCTTAACTAACCTAACCTAACCTGATAAACTGTTACTAAGATCACGTGAGGGGAAGAGTTTTTTTACAATGGTTTTGAAGCATCAGTCAGATAGAGAGGCTCTTGGAGTTATCAGATAGGGAGGTCCAGATTTTGGAAACTTTTATGCACATTTGAGTTTTTACAAAGATTAAACCGGACACAGGGAATCTCATAGAGATTGTTGCGTCTAGTGTTGTGATCATGAGTTCTATTGTAACTGTCAAGAAAGTGTTTTAGCTCAGGATTGATATTGGAGTTTGAGTGGCAGTAGTAAGTTATTATTAGTACTGCTGCTTTATATTATCCTGGGTGGCTAACCCTCCCTACCCTGGGTTATCCTGGGTGGCTAACCTTCCCTACCCTGGGTTATCCTGGGTGGCTAAAGCTCCCTACCCTGGGTTATCCTGGGTGGCTAACCCTCCCTACCCTGGGTTATCCTGGGTGGCTAACCCTCCCTACCCTGGGTTATCCTGGGTGGCTAACCTTCCCTACCCTGGGTTATCCTGGGTGGCTAACCCTCCCTACCCTGGGTTATTCTGGGTGGCTAACCCTCCCTACCCTGGGTTATCCTGGGTGGCTAACCCTCCAGATTAAAAATCTGAACAAAATGTTAACTTTTTTTTTCTTCTTACACTGGAAGTAGTGCCCGTTCAGTAAGTGTTCTCTTAGTCTAGGTTAAATAACTCACTTTGTCTGAATTTTTTGTGTTACCCCAGGTTCCCTACACACATATGCTACGTATGATAATCTCTGTAACTGTATTTATATCTGCCAGAAATGCCTAGGCATGCAAGTGGCCTCTTTGTAATTGAACATCTTATAACATGTAAACCACACAGTGTAAGTTTTACAAGGAAATAAGCATTTGAATTTGAATTTAAGTACCCGAGTAAACTTACTTGTTCAACTAAAATAGTCCCCCATTCAATAGGTTTTCTGTCACTCTGGGTTCAGAATGTCGCTGATAGATGGCGAAACCATCAAGTTATGTTCCACCTGAATCTCTAGTTTAGTTCCACCTCCTTTATAACATTTGGGAAAGTTATATCGTAAGGTGGCTGTGTTGTGGTGAGTGAACCCTGGTGAACACTGAACACTGTGTGAGTGAACCCTGGTGAACACTGTGCTGGGTTCAACTTCCCGAGTGGTGGGTTTTGTTCATTGAGGTTGTGGTGAACAGTTGGAGGTAGGTGGGTGGGGTTGTTCATTGTGGTCGTAATGAACATTAGGAGGGATGTATGGGGGTCCCATGAACGTTGTTCATGTAGGTCAGGAACAGTGGGTGGTATATATGGGGTAGGATCCCTGGGTGGTGTATATGGGGTAGGATTCCTGGGTGGTATATATGGGGTAGGATCCCTGGGTGGTGTATATGGGGTAGGATCCCTGGGTGGTATATATGGGGTAGGATCCTGGGTGGTATATTGGGGTAGAATCCTGGGTGGTATATATGGGGTAGAATCCCTGGGTGGTATATATGGGGTAGGATCCCTGGGTGGTATATATGGGGTAGGATCCCTGGGTGGTATATATGGGGTAGGATCCCTGGGTGGTATATATGGGGTAGGATCCCTGGGTGGTATATGGGGTAGGATCCCTGGGTGGTATATGTGGGGTAGGATCCCTGGGTGGTATATGTGGGGTAGGATCCCTGGGTGGTATATGTGGGGTAGGATCCCTGGGTGGTATATGTGGGTAGGATCCTGGGTGGTATATGTGGGGTAGGATCCTGGGTGGTATATGTGGGGTAGGATCCTGGGTGGTATATGTGGGGTAGGATCCTGGGTGGTGATGTGGGGTAGGATCCCTGGGTGGTGTATGTGGGGTAGGATCCCTGGGTGGTGTATATGGGGTAGGATCCCTGGGTGGTGTATATGGGGTAGGATCCCTGGGTGGTATATAGGGGTAGGATCCTGGGTGGTATATATGGGTAGGATCCTGGGTGGTATATGGGGTAGGATCCTGGGTGGTATATATGGGGTAGGATCCCTGGGGGTGGTATATGGGGTAGGATCCCTGGGTGGTATATATGGGGTAGGATCCCTGGGTGGTGAACAGTGTTTGTTCATTGTATATCAATGTTTTTTCACAATACGTTCATGGAAGTAATTTATCATTATTCTTTAAATTTTAATGTTGGCTAAAGTGTACAGTTACTAGAGATCTTTTATCAATATACACTGTTGAGTACGTACAGCCTATATGCACAATAGAATAAATACTTTGTGTGGAAATTTTAATTTTGGGTGTCAGCCATTTAACATCACCAGACTGAAGGACTGATCCCCTCAAACTATTTTTTAGGGGTTGATAGACTGATGACATCATCTTTACCTCTCCAGATAATACTACTACTGCTGCTGTCTTTCATATTTGTCACCTTTTGTTGCATATATCTTGATTGTGTTATATACCATTATTATATTTACAATAGGACCCCTGTTTATCCACAGTTTACCGTGACCTGAAAATATCCCTTTCTTAATAATGGCCTCAAAGTGGAAAAAGTAGTGATGGTGGCAGGTCTTCAAACGTAAGAGAAGCCGTGAAGTGCTTCCCATCAGTGAAAAAAGTGATAATTCTAAACTTATTGTGCGTAATTTATCAATTGAACTTTATAATAGATATGTACAGTGGACCCCCGAGTTTCGTAAAAACTTCACTCCTGAAGTCTGCTCAAGTGCCATTACCGAACGAATTTACCCCCTTAAGAAAAAATGTCACGTAGGTTAGTCTATTTCAGACCCCCAAAAATACTTTTCCACAAGCACTTACAATATTATACTTACATAAATGTACGATTTCCGGGGTTTACGAAACTCGGGGGTCCACTGTATAGGACTTGTATGTAGGGTTTGCAACTATCCGCAGTTTCAGCATCTGCGGCAGGTCCTTGGAACGCATCCCCCGCAGATATGGGGGTCCTAATGTACTTTATTAGTCTTGTTACTTGTCAAGTATTGACAAATACAGTGGACCCTTGGTTTTCGTAATTTATTCATTCCAGAATGTTGTTCAAGTGCCATTACCAAACTAATTTATTCCCATAAGGAATAATGTAAATTAGACTAGTCCTTTTAGACCCCCAAAAATACTTACAAAAGCACTTACAAAAATACACTTGCATAATTGTTTGAGTTTGGAGCATTACGAACACCGGGGGTCCACTGTACTTGACATTACTGATGGTACAAGTAGGGTTAATGTTCAGTATGGATGGGTTGGTATCATTAGGTTAGATTACATTTTGTACAACAAACTAAAATCTTAATGTATTGTACAATTCAAATTACATGTATATAATTAATGGTCAAAGTATCTCGACCAAGTACTTATTGTTCAGTTTATACTATAATTGTCCAAATCTTTCGTATAGCAGTCTTACACTTTTGCTTTAATATTTCATATCAAACTACGTACAGTGGTACCTCGAGTTACGATATTTTTTCGTTCGAGAATGCTGTTCAAGTGCCATTACCAAACGAATTTATCCCCATAAGGAATAATGTAAAATAGACTAGTCCTTTTACACCCCCAAAAATATACTTACAAAAGCATTTAAATAAATAAACTTACATAAAAGGGCGATTTTGGGGACCATCGTAACTCGAGGTACCACAGTATATAAGTAGCATGTACAGTACAGGTGTTAAGTTTAATCTGCTAGTACTAATTTATTTTTAGGTACTGCAAAGTTGTTTACTGCCCCTCGTCAAATACAGCCTCTGCTCACTTAACGACGGAGTTCCGTTTGTTAGTAAACGGTAAATGAATTCGTCGCTAAGCAGGGAGCATACTATAATGGTAGTGGGTGTGTCAACCATCTTTGATATTGTTTTAATGTTGCCTTTGCACCATTTATAACATTTTTGGTATTTTTAAATTTTTATACAGTAGTGTACTGTATATTGTACGTAATACAGAATAGAGGAAATCAGCTCTAATATACATTATTTAGGTATGCATACTGGTCAAGAGAGTCTGTCGTAAGTCCAAGTCGTCGGTAATTGAATACAGTACGTCACTAAGTGAGAAGAGGCTGTATTGATTTTGGATTCATATCTTTTCAAAATGTAAGGCAAGGCAGTCTGGATACTGTTTTTATTAATTTTAAGTCAAATTTTTGCTCTTTCGTATATTATGAATAAAGAATTATTTTTATTTCTGTGGTGGCTGATAGCTTTACTGATTTTTTTTCTTAAGTATTCAACGGTTTTCATTTAAAATAAATGTAGCACTTTTATAAAAGGCAAAATTTAAACAAGATAACCTATTTATAAGTACAGTGGACCCCCGAGTAACGAACACCCCGGAAATCGTACAATTATGTAAGTATAATATTGTAAGTGCTTGTGGAAGTGTATTTTTGGGGGTCTGAAATAGACTAACCTACGTGACATTATTCCTTAAGGGAGTAAATTTGTTCGGTAATGGCACTTGAGCAGGCTTCTGGAATGAAGTTTTTACGTTACTCGGGGTCCACTGTAATTAAAATAGGATTGGTAGTAGGTTGGTAGACAGCAACCACCCAGGGAGGTACTACCATCCTGCCAGGTGACTGTGAAACAGAAACCTGAAACTGTTTTACATGATGGTAGGATTGCTAGTGTCTTTTGCATGTCCCATAAACATACAAGATTTCAGGTACGTCTTGCTACTTACACTTAGGTCACGCTACACAAACATGTACACGTCTATGTATACACACTCATCTGAGTTTTCTTTGATTTTATCTTAATACTTCTTGTTCTTATTGCTTTTCCTTTCATATCCATGGGGAAGTGGAATAAGAATCTTTCCTCCGTAAGCCATGCGTGTTGTAAAAGTCAACTAAAATGCCGGGAACAATGGGCTAGTAACCCCTTTTCCTGTATAGCTTACTAAAAAAAAAAAAGAAAACCATCAAAGTGGGATGTTTGAATGTGCGTGGATGTTTTGCGAATGATAAGAAAGAGATGATTGTAGATGTTATGAATGAAAAGAAGCTGGATGTCCTGGCTTTAAGTGAGACAAAGCTGAAGGGGGTAGGAGAGTTTCAGTGGGGAGAAATAAATGGGATTAGGTCAGGGGTTTCAAATAGTTAGAGCTAAAGGAGTGGCAATAATGTTGAATAATCAGTTATGGCAGGTAAAGAAGGAATATAAATGTATAAATTCAAGGATTATGTGGAGTAAAATAAAGGTTGGATGTGAAAAGTGGGTTATAGTAAGTGTTTATGCACCTGGAGAAGAGAGAAGTGTAGAGGAGAGAGAGAGATTTTGGGAAATGTTGAGTGAGTGTGTGGGGAGTTTTGAACCAAGTGAGAGTAATTGTGGTTGGGGATCTTAATGCTAAAGCGGGTAAAAATGTTGTGGAGGGAGTAGTAGGTAAATTTGGGGTGCCAGGGGTAAATGTAAATGGGGAACCATTAATTGAGCTATGTGTAGAAAGAGGTTTGGTAATAAGTATTACATTTTTTATGAAAAAGAGGATAAATAAATAAACAAGGTATGATATAGCACGTAAGGAAAGTAGTTTGTTGGATTATGTATTGGTGGATAAAAGGTTGATGGGTAGGCTTCAGGATGTACATGTTTATAGAGGGGCAACGGATATATCTGATCATTATTTGGTTGTAGCTACAGTTAGAGTAAAAGGTAGATGGGACAAAAAGAAAATGGCAACAGCAAGTAAGAGAGAGGTAAAAGTGTATAAACTAAGGGAGGAGGAAGTTAGGGTGAGATATAAGCAACTATTGGCAGTAAGGTGGGCTAGTGCAAGTATGAGTAGTGGGGGTTGAAGAGAGTTGGATAGTTTTAAAAATGCAGTATTAGAATGTGGGGCAGAAGTTTGTGGCTATAGGAGGGTGGGTGCAGGAGGAAAGAGGAATGAGTGGTGGAATGAAGAAGTAAAGGGTGTGATAAAAGAAAAAGGTAGCTTATGAGAGGTTTTTACAAAACAAGAAGTGTTAATAGAAGAGCAGAGTATATGGAGAGTAAAAGAAAGGTGAAGAGAGTGGTGAGAGAGTGCAAAAGAAGATCGGATGAAAGAATGGGAGAGGCTCTTGTCAAGAAATTTTGCTGAAAACAAGAAAAAATTTTGGAGCGAGATAAACAAGGTAAGAAAGCCTAGGGAACGAATGGATTTGTCTGTTAAAAACAGAGTAGGGGAGTTTGTAGATGGGGAGCTGGAGGTATTGGGTAGATGGCGGGAATATTTTGAGGAACTTTTAAATGTCAATGAAAAAAGGGAGGCGGTAATTTCATGTACAGTGGACCCCCGAGTTTCGTAAAAACTTCATTCCAGAAGCCTGCTCAAGTGCCATTACCGAACGAATTTACGTCCTTAAGAAATAATGTCACGTAGGTTAGTCTATTTCAGACCCCCAAAAATACACTTACAAAAGCACTTACAATATTATACTTATATAAAAACATGATTTCCGGGGTTTACGAAACTCGGGGGTCCACTGTACTGGCCAGGGAGGTACAACATCGTTTAGGAGTGAAGAAGAGCAGGATGTGAGTGTGGGGGAGGTGCGTGAGGCATTATGTAGAATGAAAGGGGGTAAAGCAGCTGGAATTGACGGAATCATAACAGAAATGTTAAAAGCAGGGGGGGGATATAGTGCTGGAGTGGTTGGTATTTTTGTTTAATAAATGTATGAAAGAGGGGAAGGTACCTAGGGATTGGCAGCGAGCATGTATAGTTCCTTTATATAAAGGGAAGGTGGATAAAAGAGAGTGTAAAAATTACAGGGGAATAAGTTTACTGAGTATACCAGGTAAAGTGTATGGCAGGGTTATTATTGAAAGAATTAGAGGTAAGACAGAGAGTAGGATTGCAGATGAGCAAGGAGGCTTTAGAGTGGGTAGGGGATGTGTAGATCAAGTGTTTACAGTGAAGCATATATGTGAACAGTATTTAGATAAAGGTAGAGAAGTTTTCATTGCATTTATGGATTTAGAAAAGGCATATGATAGAGGGGATAGGGGAGCAATGTGGCAAATGTTGCAAGTGTATGGAATAGGTAGTAAGTTACTGAAGGCTGTAAAGAATTTTTATGAGGATAGTGAGGCTCAGGTTAGGGTGTGTAGGAGAGAGGGAGATTACTTCCCGGTAAAAGTAGGTCTTAGACAGGGATGTGTAATGTCACCATGGTTGTTTAATATATTTATAGATTGGGTTGTAAAAGAAGTAAATGCTAGGGTGTTGGGGAGAATGGGTGGGATTAAATTATGGAGAATTAAATGCAAAATGGGAGTTGACAGTTACTTTTTGCTGATGATACTGTGCTTATGGGAGATTCTAAAGAAAAGTTGCAAAGGTTAGTGGATGAGTTTGGGAGTGTGTAAAGGTAGAAAGTTAAAAGTGAACATAGATAAGAGTAAGGTGATGAGGGTATCAAACGATTTAAATAAAGAAAAATTGGATATCACATCGGAAGAAGTAAATGTTTTCAGATATTTGGGAGTTGACGTGTCAGCGGATGGGTTTATGAAGGATGAGGTTAACCATAGAATTGATGAAGGAAAAAAAGGCGAGTGGTGCGTTGAGGTATCTGTGGAGACAAAAAACGTTATCCATGGAGGCAAAGAAGGGAATGTACGAAAGTATAGTGGTACCAACACTCTTATATGGGTGTGAAGCATGGGTTGCAAATGCTGCAGCGAGGAGGAGGCTGGAGGCAGTGGAGATGTCATGTCTAAGGGCAATGTGTGGTGTAAATATTATGCAGAAAATTCGGAATGTGGAAATTAGGAGAAGGTGTGGAGTTACTAAAAGTATTTGTCATAGGGCTGAAGAGGTGTTGTTGAGGTGGTTTGGTCATTTAGAGAGAATGGATCAAAGTAGAATGACTTGGAGAGCGTATAAATCTGTAGGGGAAGGAAGGCGGGGTAGGGGTCGTCCTAGAAAAGGTTGGAGGAAGGGGGTAAAGGAGGTATTGTGGGCGAGGGGCTTGGACTTCCAGCAAGCATGTGTGAGCGTGTTAGATAGGAGTGAATGGAGACGAATGGTTTTTGGGACATGAGGATCTGTTGGAGTGTGAGCAGGGTAACATTTTGTGAAGGGATTCGGGGAAACCAGTTAATTGATTTAGTTGGACTTGAGTCCTGGAAATGGGAAGTACAATGCCTGCACTTTAAAGGAGGGGTCTGGGATAGTGACAGCTGGGAGGGACAATTCTCAGCTGTCGTATCTGAGCTCCTCTGCAAAGACAGTGATTATGTATGAGTGTGGTGAAAGTGTTGAATGATGATGAAAGTATTTTCTTTTTGGGGATTTTCTTTCTTTTTGGGTCACCCTGCCTCGGTGGGAGACGGCCGACTTGTTGAAAAAAAAAAATGCACAAAGTTTAGTAGAAAGTAGTAATTTATTTAGCTTTTAGGCTTAGTGCTTAGCTTGATTATATTATGATCCAGCCTTAAATATTATGGTGTACCTTTCAAAGTGCCTGGGGGAATGGGAAACATTAATGTTTAATCCAAAGGGAAGCACAGGTCAAATTCCTTAGATCAAGAGCCCCTCCCCAGCTGGGGAGGGGCTCTGTATGACCCCCTGTGGGTTTGGTGTTCTCAACATAAATGTACCAGTTTAATCTGAATATAGTTAGTCTGGAAATATACCAGTTACATTTTGCAGTATATTGGACTTGTGTGTACAGTACATACTTCACATAGGAATTAGTTTGAATTTCTATTTTATAGAAATTTGTTTTTGAATCTGATGTGGTTCTGTTAATGCATTCTTTTAGATAGCGTTTTTAGTTTTTTCTTTTCGTCACATAAGAGTGATTTAGTACATGCTGGTATGTCTTGTAAAGGACCTCAATGGAAATAAGTCACTGACTTTTTTTGGATTATCCTAGGTTCTCTACACATGCTGCTATGTATGATAATTATAATCGATGTAACTGTATTTGTGAATACCTGAATAAACTTGTTAAACCTTGTGCATACTACATATACATGTACAGTGGACCCCCGGTTTTCGTAATTTATTAGTTTCAGAATGCTGTTAAAGTGCCATTACCAAACAAATTTGTTCCCATAAGGAATAATGTAAATTAGACTAGTTCTTTTAGACCCCCAAAAATACACTTACAAAATCACTTGCAAAAATACACTTGCATAATTGTTCAAGTTTGGAGCAGTACGAAAACCAGGGGTCCACTGTATATACAGTCATACTCCGAGTTTCATACTTTATTCGTTCCAGAAGGCTGTTAGTGCCATTACCGAACAAATTTGTTCCCATAAGGAATAATGTAAATTAGATTAGTCCGTTTCAGACCCCCAAAAATACACTTGAATAAGCACTTACAATAATACACTTACATAATTGTTCGAGTTGGGAGCAGTACAAAACTCTGGGTACCACTGTACGTATATTGTTATAGAAGAGGGTTTACTCATCCAGCAAGCATGTTACATAGGAGTGAGTGGAGGCATGTGGTTTTTGACTTCATGTGCAGTTGGAGTGTGAGCAAGGTAGTGTTCATGAAGGGAAACCAGTTAGCTGAACTTTAGTCCTGGAGGTGGGAAGTACAGTGCCTGTACTCTGAAGGATAAGTGGGGATATTTGCAGTTTTGAACTGCAAGACATTGATGTAATGAATGGTGATTTTTCTTTTAGGGGCCCCCTACCTCAGTGAGAGATGGCTGGCAATAAAAAATAAAAAGATAGCATTATATGTGTGTAACATGTACACGTATATATACAGGAGGGCCCTGCTTATCCAGCAGTTCCAGGCTACTGCAGTAAAGTGAAACATGACCTTTTCACTTTCAAATGCATATAAAAGCCTGATAATACATTTACATTATCATATATTAAGTGAGCAATAGTGCTAGGCCTAAAAAATGCATGTAGTGTACACACATTACAGTGGACCTCGGTTAACGAAATTAATCCGGTCCAGGAGCTATTACTTAATCTGAATCTTCGTTATCTGAAACCTTATTTCCCATAAGAAATAATGTAAATACAATTAATTGTTCCACAAAAAATAATCACTCAAAAAAAAAAAAAAAAAAAAAAAATATATATATATACTTACCTTTATTGAAGAGTTGCAGGCATCTGGAAGGTAGAGTTGCTGCCCTAGGTGGCTAGGTGCTGGTTACTTTAGATGCCTGTGATCCTGCCTGTGACTCCTGCATGCCTGCTGCATTGCATGCCTCTGCACTCCCTGCATGCCTCTGCATGCCTGCTGCACTCCCTGCATGCCTGCTGCACTCCCTGCATGCCTCCTGCATGCCTGCTGCACCTGCTGCCTCCTGCATGCCTGCTGCACTCCCTGCATGCCTCCTGCATGCCTGCTGCACTCCTGCATGCCTGCTGCACTCCCTGCATGCCTGCTGCACTCCTGCTGCCTCCTGCATGCCTCTGACTCCCCTGCATGCCTCCTGCATGCCTGCTGCACTCCCTGCATGCCTCCTGCATGCCTGCTGCCTCCCTGCATGCCTCCTGCACTGCCTGCTGCCTCCTGCATGCCTGCTGCACTCCTGCATGCCTCCGTGCACCTCCCTGCATGCCTGCTGCACTCCTGCTGCCTTGTGCATGCCTCCTGCATGCCTGCTGCATCCTGCTGCACTCCTGCATGCCTGCTGCACTCCTGCATGCCTTCCTGCATGCCTGCTGCACTCCCTGCATGCACTTCCTGCATGCCTGCTGCACTCCCTGCATGCACTTCCTGCATGCCTGCTGCACTCCTGCATGCACTTCCTGCATGCCTGCTGCACTCCCTGCATGCACTTCCTGCATGCCTGCTGCACTCCCTGCATGCACTTCCTGCATGCCTGCTGCACTCCCTGCATGCACTTCCTGCATGCCTGCTGCACTCCCTGCATGCACTTCCTGCATGCCTGCTGCACTCCCTGCATGCACTTCCTGCATGCCTGCTGCACTCCCTGCATGCACTTCCTGCATGCCTGCTGCACTCCCTGCATGCCTGCTGCACTCCCTGCATGCACTCCCTGCATGCCTGCTACCACTGGGGTGCCACTAGGAAGCTTCTTTGGACCCATGGTGACTTATTTCACAGTGACAATAACTAAACCACCAAAAAAGACACCAAATATATTGTGAATCTTTGAAAGAGCGCGCTAGGTAATGTTCTCTCAATGGTAAACAACGCTTCACTGGCGTCCTGCGCTTGCGCGGAGCAGGCGGACACTTCTAATACCTTTCGGTAACCGAGGAATTTTTCGCTAACCGATTACGAAAAAAGCTTACGTTTTCCGAAGCTTACGGTAACGGAACCTTTCGTTAACCGAGGGTCCACTGTACTTGCCTTATATTTTCATCCTTAGCTTATAGTGAGTGGTGAACATATCTTTTGTAAGAAGTCTGAATAAATGAAGAATGGGTATGTAATTGAAAACCACTGCATTAATGAAATGCTGTAGCAAGTTCGAGTGCTCAGTTTAACCGTTCTAGTATATCAATGATAGAAATATTGAAAAGTGCTGTACAGTATGTTATTGAAGACAGTGTGATTTATGGCATTTTAAGATTTCTCCCAACAGGGACTTTGTTAATTGATAGGGTCCCTCATGGATGAAACGTCTAATCAAATGCAATAAACTAAAGTGTCTTATTAATAGTTCTTGCTAAGCCATGGCAAGTGTTCCCTCTATAACATCCACTTATGGGGAATAGTACTGTGGAAATTTGTATTTCTCACTTAAAATATTAAATGATTTGTATCCATATCATTGAATTATAAACTATGCATGAAATAATGCTATAAGTGCTGAAGCTGGTTTCAGAGTTTGTCATAAGCGTTAAAATCCTGCACAAGTAATTCTAGTTCAAGTTAAATTATTTTTCAGAGCATCAGGCCACAGTGGTGATAACTGCATAGTACATCTTTGGGTCTAATAGAGGGCCATAAATCACAGTCAGCTGTCTTTTAATGGAACCCCTGGTGTTTGCTTGCAGGGACCTCAGTGTGTACAATGTCAAAAGAAGACTCTAGTGAAGACCTCGAGTCCTTAAAGCGACAACAAGCGGAGACTCGCTTTAAGCTCAACCTTGCCAATAGACACATCACTACTTTGTATACTCAGGTGAGCTCTTTAGTTTATCTTTAATTTTCTCCTTTTAAAGTTTTATGTTATGACTTTATTGAAATGTCAATCTCCAACTTGTTAGTGAATACAGTCATCCCTTGGTTTTCAATTTTAATCCGTTCCAGATGGATCGGCTAAAACCAAAATCGGTGAAAACCAAAACTATTTTCCCCATAAGAAATAATGGAAATTCAATTAATCCGTTCCAGAAACCCAAAAGTTTGGAAAAAAAAAATTGGGGGCCTTAAAGATAGATTTACATGCACAAATGAATGAACTCTATGTGGCACTTATCTTTATTGAAGACTGATGTTGCTGGATGGAAGAGAGAGTGGAGGGGAGAGGAGAGAGACCCTATTTTTTGGAAGGGGAATCCCCTTCCATAAGGAATTTAGGTACCAAGTCCTTATCCGGGGTCACTTCCCTGCATGCCTGCTACACTCCCTCCCTGCCTGCTACACTCCCTGCATACCTGCTACACTCCCTGCATGCCTGCTACACTCTTAAACTCCATGTTTCTCACTTTCTTTACCAAAGGACTGGCACTAGGAGCTTTCTTTGGGCCCATGGTAGCTTATTTAGTAGTCACACACAATAATCAAGGGCCAAAAACAAGGAATTGTTAATAAATGTTTTGTATGAACTCCTGGGATGTTCACTCAAGCATAAACAATGCTACACTGCGTGACAATGTGCGTGGGTGGCGGTCTAGCGGGCTTTGTATGTGCGGGGCACTGGTGGACAGGTTCCATACCATCAGTGAAAACAGACAATTTTTCTATGAAAAAAGTGATTGAAAACCAAAATCGGTGAAAAATGAGACAATTGAAAACCAAGGGATGACTGTACTGTTGAGTGTTAAATAACAAAAAAGGCACAATACCGTGACTGGAACAATACATACACACACAACCCGCACATAGAGAGGAGGTTACGACGTTTCGGTCCGATTTGGACCATTTACAAAGTCACACTAACACAAAGAACAGGTAGAAGGGGTAATATATATTCCAGCAGACAGGGGAGGGCAAAAGAAAGTGGTGGAGGAGTAATAGTGGAAGTAGTAGTAGTAGAGTCAGTCATATTCTAGGAAAGAGGAGCACTGCAATAAAGCTGGCGGCCCACATGGGGTAAGGACAAGAACACAGAGGGGGAAAAAATGAAAATAAAATAAAGGACAAATACAAGGCAAAAGAAAGAAAACCCAGATTCCTTCCCCTTCTATCTCTTCCCCCTTCTCCTCTTTCTTCTTTCTCCTCTGGGTTTTCTTTCTTTTGCCTTGTATTTGTCCTTTATTTTTTTTTTCATTTTTCACCCCTCTGTGTTCTTGTCCTTACCCTATGTGGGCTGCCAGTTTTATTGCAGTGCTCCTCTTTCCTAGAATATGACTGACTCCACTACTACTACTTCCACGACCACTACTACTACTTCCACTTATTACTCCTCCACCACTTTTTCTTGTGCCCTTTCCTATCTGCTGGCCTATATATAACCCCTTCTACCTGTTCTTTGTGTTAGTGTGACTTTGTAAATGGTCCAAGTCGGACAGAAACGTCCTCGTAAGCTCCTCTCTTCTATGTGCAGTTGTGTGTATTGTAAGTGTTGTATTACTGGTGTTGAGTTGTCATTATTGAATACTGTACAATCACTAATCCAAATCTGAAGATCTAAAGGAACAAGCCCAAAGTTTTTCAAGAAGTAGCTGTTGTGTTATGTGTATTCTAACCTAACCACACTCTGATCCGACAATCATTATTCCGGCACCCTACAGGCCCCAGTGATACCGGATTAGTGATGGTTGAACTATACTACGTCTTGCTCCCATTTATTTATTGGTTGATTATATGCATTAACTGTAGATTTGTTCTACCACAAAAAAAAAGTGAGTACAATATTTTGAATTTCTGTAGTTAGCATTTCTTTTATTAATGTTGCCAGTCCACCAGTTTTGTTTCCTTGTGTTCCTTCTTTACAAAGTTGTTCCAATTGACTGCTGCTTCTTGAAAGACCCTTCAAGGCTAAAAGGGCCATTTCATATTGAAATGTTCTTGATTTAGAGAGCTGGAGCTGATTGGGTTGCTCCTTCCCTTTCCTTTAATCTGAATCTGTTATTGTTGTATTTTGTGGAATGTGTTCATTTGAATAGTTTGTATTTCACTATTTCGATAAAATTAATGTCTTTTATCATTGTGTAATTCTATTGCATATGTCAGGAATACCACTAAGTTTGAATAATTTTCTGATTAATCATCAAATTCAAATATTTACTTCTTTGCATAACTTACAATGTATGATTTACATTTGAAATATTAAACAGAGAAAGCCACTAACATGGCTCAGCATTTCAGGCAGACTAATCAATACTTATACAATACTTTAAAACTAGACGTGGGTTATGGAGTGGTAAATTTTAATTATTCATTTTACATTATTACAAAAGAGGTAGCCAAAAATTTAAGATTTATAGTGGAGAGGTAGCAAAAAAAAAAAATTTAGTACAATTTACAATATTACAACAGTACAATTTTAAGGATGTACAGTGGACCCCCGCCTAACGAGCATAATTCATTCCAGAAGCCTGCTCAAGTGCCATTACCGAACGAATTTACTTCCTTAAGAAATAATGTCACGTAGGTTAATATATTTCAGACCCCCCAAAAAATACACTTCCACAAGCACTTACAATATTATACTTACATAATTGTACGATTTCCGGGGTGCTCGTTAGGCAAGGGTCCACTGTGTATTAATATTTTACTGATTTAGTTGTCTTAGGTTTTTTGGGAGGATTTTTTGTACAGTGGACTCCCGCTATTCGAACTTAATCCATTCCAGGAGCTAGTTCTCAACGCGAAATATTCGAGTGGCGATTTAATTTTTCCCATAAGAAATAATGGAAATACAATTAATCTGTTCCTGCTGTCAGGACACATGACAAAATAGTACTCCACTGTGAAGCTATTATCAACTCGACAGCTTATTTATCTATCACAATTCATCTAATATGACATAATAAACAATATAAATAACATAAAAACCTGATATACACTCTAGAATGAATAAAATATGTGTCTTTACGAATGTGGTGGCTGGTGAGGACGGTGGTGGTGGGCATTCTCGCTACAGCTGTGAAAACATCTTCCCATTCTTTCCTCATTCAGACGTGTTAGTATAAGAGAAAACGGAGTTTGTAATGCTATCTGCATTAGATCACTTCCAGTCAGCTTCAAGGAGTGAACAGAAATCATACGTGTCAGGCTGGTAACAGCAACAACAACTGGTTTTGTTTACAAAACTCCCTCCCGAACCTTCATTTACTCACCACTGCCTCTACCACCACTGCTTCTACCACTGCCTCTACCACCACTGCCTCTACCACCACTGCCTCTACCACCACTGCCTCTACCACCACTGCCTCTACCACCACTGCCTCTACCACCACTGCCTCTACCACCACTGCCTCTACCACCACTGCCTCATACTTAATGAACAAACTCCAAACAATTATAATTAAGTGTGAAATGTCTGGATGAGCGTGCAGGGTATTGTTCTCTCGAGTGTAAACAACGCGGGACTGGCTCTCCAAGCGCCTGGGCAGACAGGTGATGGACGCACTTGTTCGAATCGTGATATTTTGTTTGCATGGCGATATAGATTTTCTTGTTCTAATGGCGATATGTTCTATTGCCGAGCTGTTCGAATAGTGGGGGTCCACTGTAGCTTCAAACTGGTTGAATGATTTGTTTTGGTATTAAGCTTGTGAGATGAGATGATTTTTAATAATAGCCCTAAATTGATTGGCAGACAAGACCTTTTGCTGGTTCGAGTAATAAATTCCAGACCTTGGGGGGGGGGGCCCTTTATGTACTTTTTTTTTTTTTTTTCCAATTTTATGCAAGACCATCTGCTGAAGAGGGGCTTTAATTCAGAAAGAAATGCATAATTTTTTTTTTTCTCCATGTTTTATTTTCCATCCATGTAAGATGTAACCATTTCTAAAAATTGCTACAAATTTAAGAATTTTATATTTTTTATAGGTACAAGACCTGGAGGTTCAATTTAAAACAGCAATCAAACACAAAAAGCACTCTGCACGCTACAACCTCCGCCAGAAACTGGCGGTTATTATGGGTCTGAAAATAGTCTACCTCAACTATTGTTCGGTGAAGTCTCAAGAGCTTGAACGCATAAACCAAAAACTTCAGTCATTTACTGGTAGGGAGGAAGAGGCCATGGACACTGACTCCAATGAGGAGCCAAATTTGGCCATATTAGAAATGTAAAAAGAAATTTAGAGATGGAAAAAATGTGTGATGCATTTAATGTGTGATGCATTTAATGTGGTCAGTTAGATAAGAATGTCAGACTTGCTTCACTGCAGTGCTGTAGTGGTAGGCAGTTGCTGTATTATGTGCGTCTCTCTAAAATTGTAGTGTACCTCAACAAACTTAATCCTGTAAATATTTTTAATGCAGTAGCTAAGATTTACCAATATGGAGTCTGACAGTGAATATGAAGAGGAAGAAACACTAGTCATGGTAGAGTTAAATGGAGTCATTGACTCTGAGATTTTTGCACAAGATTCTTTTGATAAGTTCAAAATATTATCCATAGACTCTGAGCATCCTATTTTACAAGTAGAGAACTTTGTGTTTTCTGGTGACTATGAACACACAATGGGTACAGCTGTCTTCTTTGAAGAGGAGGATAAGAGGGTAAAAAAATGTGATCCAGTATTTTGCAAGAAGCCATCAAGGATGCTCAAATATGTTTACAAAACTAATAAAAAACTCACAATGAAGAGAGTATTTATATCTGACAAACAGACCCAAGAAAGTGTTTTAAAAGTGGACAACCCCGAGGATGGGGACTTGCTTAACGCAGGTTGCAACATTAACGCGAGCGACATCTCGCCGTTCGACAAGAGCCATCTCAACGAAGATGACTCTGTGAGTGATCCCTTATTGACGGAAGAGCTTAGTATTGACCGTAAAGATGAAGATGGTTCCATAAACAATCCCGCATCAGTAGATGATCCTGGGATTGAAGAAGTTAAAGATGGTGTGCTTTAAAATAATTCAGGCATAGTTCGGTTTTATTTTACCCCAAAATAAATTTTCCACAAGATTGACCTCTAATTTTCGTAACTAGAATCTAAAGGGATGCCTGAGTACTTTGACTAATGGTATTAAAAAGACCCTTATGGTAAAGAGCACTTATTAATATGTTTTGACCCACTGAAGATCTTTATAAAGTACTGTATATAAAATATGTACACAAAACAGTGGTACATGCAGCATATGGGAGGTATTGCCAGTGGTGCAATACTTGTGTAATATAATGTATATACGTATATCTCAATACACCACCTCTACATAACACTAGAGTTGCATGGCTAGTGTGATGTACAGAAAGATGGTGCATATAAGGTATTGGCACATACAAAAAGTATTACACCACAGTACCCGACTTCTCTGATGTGATATACATGCCACTGTTTGTGTACTCCATGTAATACTCTACTGGTAAAGTTGCTCCTGGGTTAAACATTGCATTAGAAAAATTATTTTGCTGAAAGAATCATTATTATTGTTGACTCTTAGCCATTTATTTAAAAGATGGCACATGCTAGTGTTTTGTTGGTGAATGAGTGTGGGTACTAACTTGTGTGGTTGCAGGGGCTGAGTCACAACTCTTGGCCCCATGCATGGGTGGGTGGGTATGGTGGAATAGGTTCAGGAAGCCATTATAAGGAAGATTATATTTGTCTGTAATGTAATAGGCATGTCAGGTATAAGTGTTCCTCATTTTATGCTGTAGATGTGTTCCAGATCCTTGACATAAGTACCAAGCTCAGTCAGGTCATGAACAATTGTACATAAAAATCCTTGGTATGCTTTTGGAATTTTGCCGAGTGTGTGACACGACCTTAAATTGCGTATTATGAATTACTTTCTAGAAGTAGGACATAACATGAATCCATATAAAACAAGGATTTTTTTTTTTCTCTCCTCTCTCTCTCCCCTCAATCCCCCTCTCCCCCTCAATCCTCTCCCTCTCTCCCCTCTCCCCTCTCCCCCTCTCTCCCCCTCTCCCCCTCTCCCCCTCTCTCCCCTCTCTCCCCTCCTCTCTCCCCTCTCCCCCTCTCCCCCTCTCTCCCCCTCTCTCCCCTCCCCCTCTCCCCCTCTCCCCTCTCCCCCTCATCCCCCTCTCTCTCCCCTCTCCCCTCTCTCTCCAACAAGTCGGCAGTCTCCCACCGAGGCAGGGTGACCCAAAAAGAAAAAATCCCCAAAAAGAAAATACTTTCATAATCATTCAACACTTTCACCACACTCATACATAATCACTGTCTTTGCAGAGGCGCTCAGATACGACAGCTGAGAATAGTCCCTCCCAGCTGTCACTATCCTAGACCCCTCCTTAAAGTGCAGGCATTGTACTTCCCATTTCCAGGACTCAAGTCCAATTAAATCAATTAACTGGTAAAAAAATTTTTAAAAGAAGGCACACTCTTGAATTGAGTTTGATCCGAGTAGAAAGGAAGAGTTATCTTGTAATAAAGATGTCTATTGTGGGAAAAGGCGAACTGCATCATGTCTTTAGGAAAATTATAATTTTTCTAGAGTTAAATGCTGAGCAGGAATTGTAAGAAAGAGTGCATTGATTGCTTCAACACACACCAGTTAGATCAGTACATAACTGCAAGTGACTGGAGGATCAACATTGATGTTACCCTTGAGTGGAGTGTTTGCCTCAGATGATAGAATTTTCAGCTACCTGTGGAAAGCTGTTTCACATCTTAATAACTTGTGTTTAAAGTGTATCCTTTTGATCATTGGTTTTATAATTTTATTTAGAAGTTTTTCAACATTGATAATCTGATGTCTATGCTGTTACTAAAACTGTTTGCTGACTTAGTGTGTACCATTGTACGTACTTTTAAAACTATTGACATTTTATTTTTCTGTAGTTAGTATTTTCTTTAGTGTTTGATCCAAAAGATATTAATTTATTTTATTCCTTGCAATTGAATTTAGACTATGGAATTATTTCCACCATTTGCAACAAAATATTTAATTCATATTATTGAGGATCTTGTGTTTACTATTAAAGTTTTCAAATAAATGGTGTACAAAAATGTGTGATGGAGAAAATTTATTTTCATTGAGTACCATAACAGGTGTCATGTCTTGCAGTGCTTTAGAAAGGCTTGTAAACAAACACTAGGACGTGTTTATAAGAAAGTTTCGGTCCTGGGACATTTATCAGTTCAGAAGTGATCAAGGTCTCGGGACCAAAACATTTTCTAATGAAGATGGCCTAGTGTTTGTTGAATTGTATTAATAAACTAATTTATCGGTATCTACTATCAAAGTTTATACCATTCTTTAAACCTTGGTAATAAATACTGACAAATTGCAGTACGTATATGTATAAGAGGTTTAGTACTGCCCCTCCATATGGGAAAAAATGTACAGTGGTCCATCGGTTTCCGTGCATCTCCAAACTCTAACATTTATGTAAATGTATTTTCGTAAGTGCTGTTGCAAGTGTATTTTTGGGGGTCGGAAATAGACTAACCTACGTGACATTATTTCTTAAGGAAGTAAATTCGTTCGGTGATGGCACTTGAGCAGCATTCTGGAACGAATTTTCGGCGAAAACCGAGGGACCACTGTATATGGAACTAATGCAAGTGTAATGAATACTTCTGGCTGCTAATCTCACATGAAGACAGAAAATAAAACTTTATATTTTGACTCCAACTGGAGTAGATATTTGGTCTTCCTTTGACTGAACCTAGTTACCACCCCCACTCCCCATCCCCCCCTTCCATACTCCTTTTTCATCCCTCCTTTCCCTGTCTGTCCTTTCCTGCTTTTGACCTTTGGGGTTCTTCCCTCAGGAATTCTAGCTCCTAGGTTGAGGAAAGTGTACAGTGATACCTTGACTTAAGAGTTTAATTCGTTCGTGACCCAGCTCGTAACTCAATTTACTCATACTATATCGAATCAATTTTCCTCATTGAAATGCCATTAATCCGTTCGTCCCCCCCCCCCAAAAAAAAAAATTGTTACGTGTTTTTAAATAAGAAAAATGTACAGTGGACCCCCAAGTAACGTAAGGCTCATATATCGCAAAAATTGTGTAACGTAAACTTTTTTCGATATCGTGTATTGTAAATGGACTCGTGTATCGTAACGTATTAGTCCTGTCCGCCTGCTCCGCGCCTGCCCTGCGCAGGACACCAGTGAAGCTTTGTTTACCATTGAGAGAACATTACCCAGCGTGCTCTTTCAAACATTCACAATACATTTGGTGTCTTTTAGTGGTTTAGTGATTGTCACTGAAATAAGTCACCATGGGTTTAAAGAAGCTTCCTAGTGGCACCCCTGTGGTAAAGAGAGTGAGGAACACCATCGAACTGAAGAAAGAGATTATAGAAAAATATGAGTGGCGTACGTCTGAGTGAGCTTGCCAGGCTGTACAAGAAAACCCCATCTACTATCAGCTCTATTCTGGCAAAGAGAAATGAGATCAAGGAAGCTAATGTTGCAAAAGGGGTTGATATGTTAACGAAAAATAGATCGAAAACAGTGGAGGAGGTTGAGAAGTTGTTGATGGTGTGAATCAATGAAAAACAGATAGCGGGTGATAGTATTTCCATGGCGATAATTTGTGAAACGGCAAGGAAGTTGCACGCAGATCTTAAGACAATGCCTGCAACCAGTGGTGAGGCGAGTGATTTTAAAGCCAGCAAAGGCTGGTTTGAGAGGTTTAAGAAACTTAGTGGCATAGTGTTGTAAGGCATGGTGAGGCAGCCAGCTCAGACAAACGTGCAGCTGAAAAATTTGTGAGTGAATTTAAGGGGTTCATAGAGGCTGGAATTCCTTCCCCAAGTGTTTAATTGGGATGAAACAGGCCTGTTTTGGAAGAAAATGCCCAACAGGACCTTCATTACTCAGGAGAAAAAGGCACAGCCAGGACACAAGCCTATGAAAGACAGGCTAACTCTTATGATGTGTGCCAATGCCAGTGGTGATTTTAAAGTGAAGCCTTTACTGGTGTATCACGCAGAAAATCCCAGACCCTTCAAGAAACACGGTGTTGACAAGAATAAATTGTGTGTGCATTGGAAGGCTAACACCAAGGCATGGGTCACTACGGTGATTTTCAAGGAAAGGTTGACTGGAGTGTTTGGCCCTAGTGTGAAGAAATCCCTCCTGGAAAAGAAATTGGGACTCAAGTGCCTCCTGGTACTGGACAATGCTCCTGCTCATCCTCACAACTTGCAAGAGTTGTTGCCTGACAACTTAAATTTCATCAGTGTGAAGTTCTTGCCTCCTAACACCACTCCTCTCATCCAGCCCATGGACCAGCAGGTCATTGCAAACTTCAAAAAACTGTACACCAAAGCAGTGTTTCAGAAGTGCTTTAATGTGACCAATGACTCTGAATTGACCCTAAGAGAGTTCTGGAAAGATCACTTCAATATCATGCATTGCATAGGCCTTATAGGTAAGGCTTGGGAGGAAGTGACTTCCAGGACTTTGAACTCTGCTTGGAGACCACTGTGGCCGGATTGTGTTGAAAAGAGGGATTTTGAAGGATTTGAGGCTGACCCTGACGACCCTGTGCCTGATGTGGAAGATATTGTGGCATTGGGCAAGTCCCTGGGGTTGGAGGCGAGTGGTGAGGATGTGGAAGAGTTGGTGGAGGAGCACAGGGTAGAGCTAACAACTGAAGAGCTATAAATTAGACACATATGCAACATTTGGGTATCTTTATTGAGGAAACGTTTCGCCACACAGTGGCTTCATCAATCCAATACAAAGTAGAAAGGTGTAAGGAGAGTAGGAGTTTTGAGGTAATCAGTCCCTCGGCCTGGAGTCGGTGTTCAGTCCATCTATCTTGTAGAAAGTACAGCATGTGTCTGTAGAGGTGGCTTATATACTGTAGTCAGGTGAGGTGAAGCAGCAGGAGGCGGGGTCATAGTGGTACCATCCACTAGTCGAAGTAGGTCTTCCAAAGGTTGGACAAGTGTTGAAGATTTCGTTTGTATTAAGATCCCAAGATGTTGCTGTGTCAGACAGGGTGTAGATGAATGGTTCAGAGAACCGACAAGTTATAAATTAGACACATATGCAACATTTGGGTATCTTTATTGAGGAAACGTTTTGCCACACAGTGGCTTCATCAGTCCAATACAAAGTAGAAAGGTGTAAGGAGAGTAGGAGTTTTGAGGTAATCAGTCCCTCGGCCTGGAGTCGATGTGTTCAGTCCATCATTCTTGGGATCTTAATACAAACGAATTCTTCAACACTTGTCCAACCTTTGGACGAAGACCTACTTCGACTAGTGGATGGTACCACTATGACCCCGCCTCCTGCTGCTTCACCTCACTTGACTACAGTATATAAGCCACCTCTACGGACATATGCTGTACTTTCTACAAGATTGATGGACTGAACACTTCGACTCCAGGCCGAGGGACTGATTACCTCAAAACTCCTACTCTCCTTACACCTTTCTACTTTGTACAGTAGACCCTCGGTTAACGAATACCCCGGAAATCGTGCAATTATGTAAGTATAATTTTGTAAGTTCTTGTGGAAGTGTATTTTTGGGGGTCTGAAATAGACTAACCTACGTGAAATTTTTCCTTAAGGGAGTAAATTCGTTCGGTAATGGCACTTGAGCAGACTTCAGGAGTGAAGTTTTTACGAAACTCGGGGGTCCACTGTATTGGACTGATGAAGCCACTGTGTGGCGAAACGTTTCCTCAATAAAGATATCCAAATGTTGCATATGTGTCTAATTTATAACTTGTCAGTTCTCTGAACCATTCATCTACAACTGAAGAGCTGTAAGAGCTTCATCTGGAACAGCAACAGACCACAGCTGAGGTTATTGCTTCACAGGAGAAGTGAGAGAGAGAGAGAGAGGAGGTGCCTTCTTCAGTGCTTAAGGAAATTTCCTCTTTAAGGGGGGCTCCTTGACGAGGTAAAGAGGCTATCGGTCTGAGGAATTGGACCTTTTGGTCTTCTTCCTCAGATCAAACCTAATTACCCCCAATCCCCCCTTCCCTTTCCCATTTTCCCCATCCTCCCTTTTCCCTTTCCTCCTCCTCCTCATCCCTCCCTTATTTCCTTCCCCTCTTTACCCTGGGAGCTTCTCTCCACAGGCATTCTAGTTCCTAGGTAGGGGGAAGGGTACCGTGGTCTACCCCTTTCCGTTGAGGTTCTTGGCAGTGGTGTAGTTTGCCGTGGAATCTGGATTGTCTGGGGATGCCCCTCCCTCTCCGGTCTCCCGGGGGGTGGCTTTGGGTATCTTTCGGGTGACGGGTGTATCTCTGG
>WNWK01026200.1:2500-27664 GCA_009830355.1 Cherax destructor
TCGATAGACGTGTTGAAGATCGTTGTTAGGGGTACACATAGCTCCTCTGCTCCCTCTCTCAGGACCCATGGAGAGATGTTATCTGGCCCCATCGCCTTTGAAGTATCTAGCTCGCTTAGCAGCCTCTTCACTTCCTCCTCATTTGTGTGAGCCCTATTTTCGGCAAATTCCAATGTTTCAGTCTACTAAAATTATAGCTATTTCACTAGAATTCCATTTGTTCTATCAATTGAGTACAAGAAACAACCAATTTACCGATTTCAACTACCCAATAAGGTGGTCAGAAATTCGCAATTTGGCCAGTTTCACACAAATTTCAAAAGATGCCAATTTCAAAATAGGGTCCAGAATAAATGAGACAGACATTCCTGGCACTCAAATAACATTTTATCTGTTCATTAGTCACGTCTCCAGGCCCCTTACATTACTTTTGCTTTCCATTTTGAATTTTTATTCTCACAAAAAATAGAAGATTTACTGTTATGTATACAACTGCATCATTGTAAAAATGGTATAAATAATATCATCGCACTTGTGCAAGAATATTAGACTCGCTAGTTGATGTGGTCATTTGTTTACTCTTGAACATCAGAGAAAATCGAACATTTTCGCTAATTTGAGCTCAATTTCAAGGTACTTGTCATTATCAAACGAATCAAAATCATCTCTATTTCTGTAATATATCTTCCCTTCTATCACATGAGACCAAGAAAACGAGAATACATCAATAAATACCATACGAAAATAGACTGCAAAGTCGCTGTTTTAACCCTTAAACTGTCCACATGTAGATATGCGTTCACGTGCGTACTGCTCCGAACGTAGATCTACGTTTTGTTTTTCATTCCTTCAAATTTGGTGCAATAGGCCTGAGTCGCCTAGACATGAGAGAATGGGTCTGCGCCCTCGGTGTGTGCAGTATTAAAGAAATCTGGGACCACTTAGTGCCTTGTGGGAGCGCCAGTTCAATTTAGTGCCAGCTAGAGCAAATAGTGTGGCAGGCACCATGGATTCAATGATGTCATGTCGCATTAACACTCCCCTTATAAAAGGAAAGTAAAAATAGGTTAGATAAATACATGAGTGGCTGTGGGTGGGTGTGAGTTGGACCTGACTAGCTTGTGCTACTTGGTCTGATGCTATGCTCCTTCTATCAGAGGATGTGACCTGACTAGGTGGGTCATTGGTCTAAGCTGGGGGGTGACATGGACCTGCCTTGCATGGGCCAGTAGGCCTTCTGCAGTGTTCCTTCTTTCTTATGTTCTTATGTTCTTATGTGTATTGTGTCCAGCACTTGATGGTGTACCCTACCTCTCCTCCTTTCTGGAGGCCCTTCTATCTCCTCTGTGAACACCTCTTTGAATCTCATGTTGAGTTCCTCACACACTTCCCGGTCATTTCTTGTGACCTCTCCTCCTTCCTTCCTCAGCCTGATCACCTGGTCCATGACTGTTGTTCTCCTCCTGATGTGGCTGTACAGCAGCTTTGGGTCAGATTTGGCTTTCGCTGCTATGTCATTCTCGTACTGTCTTTGGGCACTTGTGTGTGTGTGTGTGTGTGTGTGTGTGTGCGTGTGTGTGTGTGTGTGTGTGCTGAGCCTGCTAGTTCAACCAGGACGGTAAATATAACATCAGTTCTGCTGGAGTCAAGCTTCCACACAACTTGTTGACGTATAACCCTGACAGCGAATTAACATGGCTTGGGGAATTTTAGAGCCACAATGATCTAACTGCCAGTTTGGCTGGTACAAAGGGACTGCAAGAAGTGGTTGTGTGACGAACACTGAATATATTATAACAAGTGCCTTACAGTTTAACTACTTGCTATGACTAACACAACTACCTACTTCTGCCACTTAGTTGGCTCATTGTCAACTAATCGTCCTGATGCTTAACAAACACCAGGAATCCGGTGAGCTCGGGTGTCCCAAGTAGCATCTTGCAGAAACCTATTCTTTTTAAGTGCTTGTCCAGCTGTTTCTTCAAAGTTTTCTATCCTTGCGTTTACAGTTTCAGCTGAAATTTTTTTTCAGTCTGATATAATTCTTTGCCCCCCCCCCTCCCATCAAAAAATATAAACTTTCCATACAATTATGGCTGCATCTTCTTCCTGGAAATTTCATTCCCTTCTTTCAAAGTTATTCATTCATTTTATATTTCCTGTTTGATTGTATCAAAATCATTAAATATCTTCATCGTTTGAACGAGACCTCGTAGTTGCCGTCTCCCAAGTGAGAAACAGTGAAGTACTTTTAAGTGTTTTTTTCCCTATAGTTTCCAGACCAAAACTGGATGGCAGAGTCGAGATGCCGTCTTAACACTTGCATTATATCATTATCATATCTGATGTTTTCTACTGAAAGTCGCTGGTAGGCATTGTGTGGTACTTTTGAGGTCGTTGCTTATGATTACTTCAAGGTCTTTTTTCTTCTTTTATTTCGGTTAGTTTGTTGTGGGTTGTGGTGGCTTTGGTTGGTAGCATCCACAGCTCCCACATCGAAGGTCTGGTATCAATCCACGGCACGGCTGAAAAGTTGGACATGTTTCTTACACCTGCCGCTCCTGTTCATGTAGAAAGAAGTAGGTACCTGGGTGTTAGCCGACTGTTGTGGGGTTGCATCCTGGGAGATAAGATTAATCTAAGTTGTCCGAAATGATCAGCATAACCAGGGGCTTTTACACAGTATGCCAATAATGTCAGCTAGGTCTGTAATAGTTGTATTATGTACTTGTAGAAATAATAATAATGCTAAGAATAATAATTCTTCTTCTTCTTCTTCTTCTTCTTCTTATTATTATTATTATTATTATTATTATTATAAACAATCCGTATTCATGTTTGATACTGGTATATCCAAAATATAATAATTTCCATTTAACGTCCGCATCTCTGACAACATCGGCAATCTGTCCAAATCATTCTGGATACTTAAAGAGTCTGCTTAGGACTCTGCGTTTTCTCCTAGTTTTGTGTCATCAGCAAATTTTGCTATCTTAGACGTCAGCCATTTCTTCAGACCATGTTTGTACATTGTGAAGAGAATCATGAAGCATTCCTGAGGAACTCCAGTTTTTAAGTCCAGCCACTGAGACAGCTCTCAGTTCAGTACCACTCTCTGTGTCCTGTTGGTGAGACAGTCACTCATCCTGTCCACCAGCTGTGACCCTACTTGTTGCTTCTCACAGAAGCTTTCATAGTATATCTATTCTGACGCCCCTCAAGCTGGTGGCCGCTGACATAGACATGCCATAGTAATACTGTCTATAAAATCTTTCTATTGCAAACCTCTTAGCCCAGTGGTAGTGTTAGACCTGCTACCTAGCAGGACAAGGTTCGAGTCGTTCATTTTTCTGTTATTCACTAACAGTCGGTTACTACAACTTTGCTTGAGTTCATAGGCTATAATGCTTTAAGGGCTATGAGAATAGCTGTACTATGAAAGCTTCTGTGGCTCTGGGAAAAGACAGTAGGGACAAAACTGGTTGCCGCTGAGGCAAACATGTCACAGAAGTGCAGTCTGTGAAACCTTATTATTGAAAGTCTTGCAGCCCAGTAGTAATGTGTTACACCTGCTACACACCAGGACTACGATTCCAGTCCCTCTCCATTCTTCTCCCACCGAGATGGTGTTTGCCACAACCTTGGTTCTACTTACATTCAAGGCACTGTACACCGTGTACGTCATGCCCATACTAGAGTATGCAGCACCAGTTTGGAACCCACACCTGCTTAAGCACATCAAGAAATTAGAGAAAGTGCAAAGGTTTGCAACAAGGTTAGTTCCAGAGCTAAGGGAAATGTTCTACGAAGAAAGGTTAAGGGAAATCGGCCTGACAACACTGGGGGACAGGAGGGTTAGGGGAGACATGATAACGACATACAAAATACTGCGTGGAATAGACACGGTAGATAGAGACAGGATGTTCCAGAGATGGGACACAGAAACAAGGGGTCACAATTGGAGGTTAAAGACTCAGATGAGTCAAAGGAATGTTTGGAAGCATTTCTTCAGCCATAGAGTTGTCAGGAAGTGGAATAGTCTAGAAAGTGATGTAGTGGAGGCAGGAACCATACATAGCTTTAAGACGAGGTATGATAAAGCTCATGGAGCAGGGAGAGAGAGGACCCAGTAGCGATCAGTGAAAGGCGGGGCCAGGAGCTGAGTCTCGACCCCTGCAACCACAATTAGGTGAGTACACATACACACACACACACACACGCGCGCGCGCTCACATATATGGTGCCGAATAGGTAAAATCTACGATTTTGGCTTAAATAGCAACGCTCTTCTTGCCGAAAAAGGCAAGCGAAAATTTGCGTATGCAATAATTTCGCAAAAATCATTCTGAACCTATCGAAAAAAATATATATTTAACTGTGTTTTTTTTATTATTAAATTATTGTAAACTTATCTAAAATATATTTAGCTGGATTAGGTTAAATTAAATTACGCTTGTTATAACAAGGTTAGGTAAGTTTTCTAAGGTTCTTTTGGCACAAAATTATTAATTTTTATATTAACATAATTGAAAAAATATATTTTTAAAAGTAGTATAATATAAAATTTTAGAAAGGACTTAATTTTAAATGAGTTCTTGATAATTGACCAGTTTTACCTATTCGGCACGACATACACACATATATACATACACACACACATTTTTATAATATATTCATATATATACATATATATATATATATATATATATATATATATATATATTATATATATATATAATATATATATATATATATATATGTATATATATATATATATAGTATATATATATATATAGTATATGTATATATATATTTGAATATATTATAAAAATGAAGAATGGATGGGGACTCGAATTTATTTTTCCATATATCAGGCCAAACACTGCACAACTGACCACAAAGCTTACAATGCTATGATTTTACAAACAGCATTTCTGTGACATGAATTACACCAAGAGTGACTCAGTCTCGCCCCACACCTCAAAGACCTTCATGATTTACACCCTGAAGAACGTCACCACAATGCTTTTTGTAAATCTTATTATTGTAAGCTCCATGACTCACTGGTACAGCATTGACAAGCACCACGGTTCGAGTCTCCGTGCATTCTCTGTTTATTCACTAACAGTCAGTCATTACGACTCATAAAGAACAACAAGGTACAATACCGTGACTGGAACAATACGCAAATAACCCGCGGGTTATTTGCGTATTACGACTAGTATTGAGTTTGTGGGTTATAAGAAGAGATGAACCATGAAAGCTTCTGGGGTTGTGGGAAGTAACAGTCGCTGGATTCTTATGACAATCTATGCTGATTTCAGGTTATTATTTTCTAGAAAATAACATATATTGTCCCTAATAATAGTCTGCTTGCCTATGACATTAAGCTGATGGGACGGTAGTTGAGGGCACAAGTCTTGTACAGAGCTGACAATTGCTAGTTTCAAGTCTATAGGCATTTTAATTTATTCTTATGATTTCGTAAATATTACTGTTAGTGGGTAAAATATTAAGTACCTTATTTATAGCTCAGGCAGACAGTTCGTCTGCTCTGGTTGATTTGTTGATAGCAACTCCAGGTAATTTATCATGCTAAGGTTGCTAACTTCTTTAATATTTAGTTACGCCATAAAATAAGCAATTTTTCCAACTCGAGGACGTTGCTGTCAAGCTCTGCTGCAATACAGACACCAGAGCTGTGTTGAGTCTTGACGCCACATCCCTTGATGTCTGTTATTCTTCCCTTATCACTAGTAAAAAACCTCTTACCCTTGTTTTTATATTCTTCTTTCCCCGATATTTTTCAAGAATTATTTTGGGTCACCTTCGACGTTTCGCGCAATTCGTCTTCCAGATTCCCGACTGGATCTTCAAATTCTTCAGCAGAACATGCAACTCTGTTTGTGTCCTCCGCTGTTTCCCGTCAATTTAGATTTCTTTCATTCATTACCTTTTTTTTTTGCCCTTTTTTTCTCCTCAACTAGTTGCCTCGTCATCCATCCTGTCTTTGTTATACCTTTCTCACGTTTTATCTTTGTTGGTACATTATCTACCACGATATTTATATACATATTTCAACCTGTTCTTCAGTTCCTCTACGATATCTCTATCTAGTTGTTCTAAACAGTTTATGCAGTTTATCAAAGCCTTCTGCTAGGATATTAGGAACCATCATAATATAGCTTTGGGGAAGAGGTATTAGTGTGGGAGGGAAAGAGGTAGTAATGTGAGAGGGGTAGAGGTAGTAATGTGGGAGGGAAGAGGTAGTAATGTGGGAGGGGAAGAGGTAGTAATGTGGGAGGGGAAGAGGTAGTAATGTGGGAGGGGAAGAGGTAGTAATGTGGGAGGGGAAGAGGTAGTAATGTGGAAGAAGAGGTAGTAATGTGGGAGGGGAAGAGGTATTACTGCGGAATGGGAAGAGGTAGTAATGTGGGAGGGGAAGAAGTACTAATGTGGGAAGGGAAGAGGTAGTAAAGTGGGAGGGGAAGGGTATTAATGTGGGAGGGCAAGAGGTATTAATGGTTTTTTGAATCACATGATGCTACAGTCACTGTTTGCCACAGTCTCTCCCACCTCACATGATCCTCACATGATGGTTGAGGTTACAATATGTTGTCAGAAGATTCAACATAGTGTTGCCCTGAGATGCTGATGCGACAGCATGTGTTATGTTGGCCCCAGTCATGTTAATAACACTAAAATTACCAGTATCGCCTATTTGTTACGAAAAAACTGCCTTACCTTAGTAATGCAAAACAGTGGAGAGAGAGAGAGAGAGACAGAGAGAGAGAGAGAGAGAGAGAGAGAGAGAGAGAGAGAGAGAGAGAGAGAGAGAGAGAGAGAGAGAGAGAGATGTGCAGACCAGCTAGCAGCACCTTTAACTCGCATCTATGAGCACTGCCTAGCACAGTGTAAATGACCTTCTCTGTGGAAAGAGGCAAATGTTGTCACTGTTTACAAAAAGAAGAGCAGAGCAGAAATCAGCAACTACAGAGCAGTGCCACTCCTGTCAGTCACTGGCAAGATCCTTGAGACAATAATCATAAGACAAATGACAGAGTATTTTGACTACCACTCACTACTTTGTGACCGTCAATATGGCTTCAGGAAAGGTTACTCTGTCGCTGATCTGTTGTTAAACCTCTCCACTAAATGGCACCAGTCACTGGATGAATCCAAAGTCAGCTGTGTGGTAGCACTGGACATTGCTGGTCCTTTCGATTGAGTGTGGCACCAGGGCCTCTTGGCAAAACTGCAAGCACTGGGAATTACAGGCTCTGCACTATGTCTCTTCAGTGATTACCTTCATGGTAGATCTCTAAGGGTAGTTCTCAATGGAACAGAATTAGCAAGACATCCTATTGGGGCAAGTGTTCCACAAGGAAGTGTGCTGGGACAATTGTTATGGAATGTCTACTTCAATGACCTTCATCTCGTCCCAGAATCCCATGCATATGCAGACGACTGTACTCTGACATTCACTTATCAAAGAGAAGAAATGCCAACTGCTCTAAGCTACATCAATCACCAGCTAAGAGCTATATCAGCCTGGAGAAACCGATGGCAGGTAACATTTGCACCTGAGAAAACACAAATGATGATTGTCTCTAGGCACCATGATGGTAATGCTGGAGCAGTAGTAAGTATGAATGGGAGAGTGTTGATACCTGGGAAAGAAGTTGACATCCTTGGGGTGAAACTGACCATAAGAACATAAGAAAGAAGGAACACTGCAGCAGGCCTACTGGCCCATGCGAGGCAGGTCCAATTCTCCCACCGGCTTAAGCCAATGCCACGACCCAGCCAGGTCAGGTTACATTCACTTAAGGAAGGAGCACGGCATCTGACCTAGTAGCACAAGCTAGTCAGGACCAACTCACACCCACCCGCACCCACTCATATATTTATCTAGCCTATTTTTAAAACTACACAACGTTTTACATAAGAACATAAGAAAGAAGGAACACTGCAGCAGGCCCACCGGACCCACGCGAGGCAGGTCCAAGTCTCCCACCGGCTTAAGCCAATGCCCCGACCCAGCCAGGTCAGGTTACATCCACTTAAGGAAGGAGCACGGCATCTGACCTAGTAGCACAAACTAGTCAGGTCCAACTCACACCCACCCGCACCCACTCATATATTTATCTAGCCTATTTTTAAAACTACACAACGTTTTAGCCTCTATAACTGTACTCGGGAGTTTGTTCCACTCATCGACAACTCTATTACCAAACCAATGCTTTCCTATATCCTTCCTGAATCTGAATTTATCCAACTTAAAGCCATTGCTGCGAGTCCTGTCAATACTAGATATTTTTAGCACGCTATTTACATCACCTTTATTTATTCCTGTTTTCCATTTATACACCTCAATCATATCCCCCTTAATTCTACGTCTTTCTAGAGAGTGCAGATTCAGGGCCCTCAGTCTATCCTCATAGGGAAGATTTCTGATACATGGAATCAACTTAGTCATCCTCCTTTGTACGTTTTCCAGAGCATTTATATCCATTCTGTAATACGGTGACCAAAACTGTGCAGCATAATCTAGATGAGGCCTAACCAAGGATATATAGAGTTGAAGAACAACCATGAAGAACCACGTTGTAAATCTTGCAAACAAGGCAGCCAGGAAGCTTACAGTACTTCGCAGTATCTCGCATCTGCTTGACAGTAGGGATTGCAAGATTCTGTATGAGACACAAGTACGCTCACACCTTAAGTATGCTCCACTTTCTTGGTTTGCCATCTGCGACTGCTTGACAGAGTAGAGAACAGAGCAAGACGTCACATCTCTCGCCTGGATCCATCCTGGATTGATCTGTCATTTTAGCAGAGCCTTCAACACAGGAGGGATGTGGGCGGCTTTACTGTCATGTACAAGGCCAACATTGTCGAAGTACCACACTTGGCTCCACTTCGAGGACAGCGAGAAGCAAGCTTCTATACCACAAGACGGGCAGCAAGCAGCAACTTCACTCTGGCTGTACCCTTCTCCAGAACATCACTTCATCTGAGATGATTTATCCCCAGGATGACTCGAGTCTGGAACACATTCAACGAGATAAAGTCAGTTGATCAAATGAAAATGCTGGCCCACAGATGGCTCCAACTTCATCCTGTTCCCTACTTGTATGTTTCATAACAATAAAAATTCTTTCAAATGAGCTGATGTAGGTAACAGCTCTTAGCTTGTCAATAAAGATAGGAATCCCTAACTTATAAATAGCTTGTCAATAAAGTTAGGAATCCCTAACTTATAAATAGCTTGTCAATAAAGTTAGGAATCCTTAACTTGTAAATAGCTTGTAAATAAAGCTAGTTATCCTTAACCTAACCTTGTCAAACCCTGTGTAAAAAAATAAATGAGCGAGCGAGGAGCGAGAGCGAGGAGCAGAGAGAGAGAGAGAGAGAGAGAGAGAGAGAGAGAGAGAGAGAGAGAGAGAGAGAGAGAGAGAGAGAGAGAGAGAGAGAGAGAGAGAGAGAGAGAGAGAGAGAGAGAGAGAGAGAGAGAGAGAGAGAGAGTATTATTTACACAAAACAAAAGATCCCAGTAATGTGTTTGGAACAATTCACAAAATACTCTTGACAACGTTTCGGTCAGTCCTGAGCGATACAGCGCCGAAACATCTTTCAGAGTTTCCTCTGGAAAATCGGTAGCGTTAGTGAATATGTAAAATATATGAGAGAGCTGAGGCAGCTATAAGGAAGCCACTCCTACACTAACACAGTGTAACAATGACCCTTAAAGACGTCATAAATGTCGGCAGTTTAACACCCTTAGCGGATCCCTCCCTAGAACGACCTCACATACTGAGGTCAAGAGTCACTTGGAGGTGAGGTCAAGGGTCACTTAGAGGTGAGGTCAAGGGTCACTTGGAGGTGAGGTTAAGGGTTACTTGGAGGTGAGGTCAAGGGTCACTTGCAGGAGAGGTCAAGTCACTTGGAGGTGAGTTCAAGGGTCACTTGGAGGGAAGGTCAAGGGTCACTTGGAGGGAAGGTCAAGGGTCACTTGGAGGTGAGGTCAAGGGTCACTTGACGGTGAGGTTAAGGATCACTTGGGGAGGAGGTCAAGGGTTACTTGACGGTGAAGTCATGGGTCACTTGGAAGGGAGGTCAAGGGTCACTTTGAGGTGAGGTCAAGGGTCACTTGGAGGTGAGGTCAAGGGTCACTTGGAGGTGAGGTCAATGGTCACTTGACGGTGAAGTCAAGGGTCCCTTGGAGGGGAGGCCAAGGGTCACTTGCAGGGGAGGTCAAGGGTCACTTAGAGGGGAGGTCAAGGGTCACTTGGAGGGGAGGTCAAGGGTTACTTGGAGAGGAGGCCAAGCTCCACATGGAGGGGAGGTTAAGGGTCACTTTTAGGGGAGGTCAAGGGTCATTTGGAGGGGAGGTCAAGGGTCACTTGGAGGGGAGTTCAAGGGTCACTTGGAGGGGAGGCCAGGGTCACTTGGAGGGGAGGCCAAGGGTCACTTGGAGGGGAGGTCAAGGGTCACTTGGAGGGGAGGTCAAGGGTCACTTGGAGGGGAGGTCAAGGGTCACTTGGAGAGGAGGCCAAGGGTCACATGGAGGGAGGTCAAGGGTCACTTTAGGAGGTCAAGGGTCACTGAGGGAGGCAGGTCACTTGGAGGTGAGGTCAAGGGTCACTTGGAGGGGAGGTCAAGGGTCACTTGGAGGTGAGGTCAAGGGTCACTTGGAGGGGAGGTCAATGGTCATTTAGAGGGGAGGTCAAGGGTAACTTGGAGGGGAGGTCAACGTGGAGGATTAAGGTGGGAGAGAAGGTATTAACGAGGGAGGGGAGGAGGTATTAATAAGGGATGAGAAAATATATTACATGTAATGTGGGAGGGGAGAAGTATTAATGTGGGAGAGGAAGAGGTATTATGTGAGAGGGGAGGAGGTACTAATGTGGGAGGGGAAGAGGTATTATGTGAGAGGGGAGGAGGTACTAATGTGGGAGGGGAAGAGGTATTAATGTGGGAGGGGAAGAAATATTGATGTGGGAGGGAGAAATGGAATTAATATGGGAGGGGATGGTGTATTAATGTGGGAGGGGAAGATGTATTAATGTGGGAGGGGAAGAGGCATTCATGTGAAAGGGGAAGGGGTATTAATGTGGGAGTGGAGTACGTATTAATGTAGGAGGGGAAGAGGTATTAATGTGGGAGGGGAGTAAATATTAATGTAAGAGAGGATTACGTATTAATGTAGGGGGGTAAGAGGTATGCGAGAGGGGAGGAGGTATTAATGTGGGAGAGGAAGCGTATTAATGTGGAAGGGGTAGAAATACTGATGTGGGAGGGGAAAGGGACCTTAATGTAGGAGGGGGAAGAGGTATTCATGTGGGAGATGAGGAGGTATTAATGTGGGAGATGAGGAGGTATTAATGTGGGAGGGGAGGAAGTATTAATGTGGAAGGTGAAGAGGTATCAGTGTAGGAGGGGGTGGGTATTAATGTGGGAGGGGAGTGGGTATTAATGTGGAAGGGGAGTACTTATTAATGTGGGGGAGGAGGTATTAATGTGGGAGAGGAAACAGAGAGTAAGGGGAGACCCTAAATTATTCAACATCACGACCCTATCATGTTCCAGGAGAAACCTTCAGCAGTTTGTACAACCTGTGCAGCATCAACCTGTGCAGCATCAACCTGTGCAGCATCAACCTGTACAGCATCAACCTGTACAGCATCAACCTGTACAGCATCAACCTGTACAGCATCAACCTGTGCAGCATCAACCTGTACAGCATCAACCTGTACAGCATCAACCTGTACAGCATCAACCTGTGCAGCATCAACCTGTACAGCATCAACCTGTACAGCATCAACCTGTACAGCATCAACCGGTACAGCATCAACCTGTACAGCGTCAACTTGTGCATCAACCTGTACAGCATCAACCTGTGCAGCATCAACTTGCACAACATCAACCTGTACAGCATCAACCTGTACAACATCAACCTGTGCAGCATCAACCTGTACAGCATCAACCTGTACAGCATCAACCTGTACAGCATCAACCTGTACAGCATCAACCTGTGCAGCATCAACTTGCACAACATCAACCTGTACAGCATCAACCTGTACAGCGTCAACTTGTGCATCAACCTGTACAGCGTCAACTTGTGCATCAACCTGTACAGCATCAACTTGTACAACATCAGCCTGTAAAGCATCAGCGTGTACAGCATCAGCGTGTAAAGCATCAGCGTGTACAGCATCAGCGTGTACAGCATCAGTGTGTACAGCATCAGCATGTACATCATCAGCGTGTACAGCATCAGCGTGTACAGCATCAGCGTGTACATCATCAGCGTGTACAGCATCAGCGTGTACAGCATCAGCGTGTACATCATCAGCGTGTACATCATCAGCGTGTACATAATCAGCGTGTACATCATCAGCGTGTACATAATCAGCGTGTAAAGCATCAGCGTGTACAGCATCAGCGTGTAAAGCATCAGCGTGCAGCATCAGCGTGTACAGCATCAGCGTCAGATCAGCGTGTACAGCATCAGCGTGTACAGCATCAGCGTGTACAGCATCAGCGTGTACAGCATCAGCGTGTACAGCATCAGCGTGTACAGCATCAGCGTGTACAGCATCAGCGTGTACAGCATCAGCGTGTACAGCATCAGCGTGTACAGTATCAGCGTGTACATCATCAGCGTGTACATCATCAGCGTGTACATCATCAGCGTGTACATAATCAGCGTGTACAGCATCAGCGTGTACAGCATCAGCGTGTACAGCATCAGCGTGTACAGCATCAGCGTGTACAGCATCAGCGTGTACAGCTAACGAAAACGATTTACAAAGTGGAAGTTTGATTAAACCTCAAACATTACCAGAGTCCACAATTATATCAGTACTTATATTAGTACTTATATTAGTAATGTTAATGCTTTTATTAGTAATTATATTAGTAGTTATATTAGTACTTATATTAGTAGTTACATTAGTAGTTATATTAGTAGTTATATTAGTAGTTATATTAGTAGTTATATTAGTAGTTATATTAGTACTTATATTAGTACATATATTAATACTTATATTAGTACATATATTACTACTTACATTAGTAGTTTCAAGAAGAGTAATATTAGTAAAGAAAGATTTACGTCAAAGAAATAGTTCAGCAAGACAAGTTAATATAACACGAGTCTTTAAGGAGAGTGAAAGAATCTCTAGCAGTGAAAGAATATCTCACAGTGAAAGAATCTCTCACAGTGAAAGAATCTCTCACAGTGAAAGAATCTCTCACAGTGAAAGAATCTCTCACAGTGAAAGAATCTCTAGCAGTGAAAGAATCTCTCACAGTGAAAGAATCTCTCACAGTGAATGCATCTCTCACAGTGAAAGAATCTCTAGCAGTGAACGAATCTCTCACAGTGAAAGAATCTCTCACAGTGAAAGAATCTCTCACAGTGAAAGAATCTCTCGCAGTGAAAGAATCTCTCACAGTGAAAGAATCTCTCACAGTGAAAGAATCTCTCGCAGTGAAAGAATCTCTCACAGTGAAAGAATCTCTCACAGTGAAAGAATCTCTCGCAGTGAAAGAATCTCTCGCAGTGAAAGAATCTCTCACAGTGAAAGAATCTCTCGCAGTGAAAGAATCTCTCACAGTGAAAGAATCTCTCACAGTGAAAGAATCTCTCACAGTGAAAGAATCTCTCGCAGTGAAAGAATCTCGCAGTGAAAGAATCTCTCACAGTGAAAGAATCTCTCGCAGTGAAAGAATCTCTCACAGTGAAAGAATCTCTCGCAGTGAAAGAATCTCTCACAGTGAAAGAATCTCTCACAGTGAAGGAATCTCTCGCAGTGAAAGAATCTCTCACAGTGAAAGAATCTCTCACAGTGACAGAATCTCTCACAGTGAAAGAATCCTCACAGTGAAAGAATCTCTACAGTGAAAGAATCTCTCACAGTGAAAGAATCTCTCGCAGTGAAAGAATCTCTCGCAGTGAAAGAATCTCTCACAGTGAAAGAATCTCTCACAGTGAAAGAATCTCTCACAGTGAAAGAATCTCTCGCAGTGAAAGAATCTCTCGCAGTGAAAGAATCTCTCACAGTGAAAGAATCTCTCGCAGTGAAAGAATCTCTCACAGTGAAAGAATCTCTCGCAGTGAAAGAATCTCTCACAGTGAAAGAATCTCTCACAGTGAAAGAATCTCTCGCAGTGAAAGAATCTCTCACAGTGAAAGAATCTCTCACAGTGACAGAATCTCTCACAGTGAAAGAATCTCTCACAGTGAAAGAATCTCTCACAGTGAAAGAATCTCTCACAGTGAAAGAATCTCTCGCAGTGAAAGAATCTCTCACAGTGAAAGAATCTCTCACAGTGAAAGAATCTCTCACAGTGAAAGAATCTCTCGCAGTGAAAGAATCTCTCACAGTGAAAGAAGTAAATGAAAGAAATCTGAAGGAGAAAATTAGTGAGGAATTAGGAACAAGATATTTAGATGTATTCTAATTAGAAGTATCTATTACAGGTTAGAATAGACGAGTGGTACGTTATGTTCTGCTGTCAGTGAGTAGTCCGTACATAATACCTGGCTCTGAGACCAGCACACACACACACACACACACACACACACACACACACACAGTCAGAGGAGACATGATAACGACATACAAAATACTGCGGGAGATCGACAAGGTAGACAGGGACAGGATGTTCCAGAGAGGGAACACAGAAACAAGGGGACACAACTGGAAGCTGAAGACTCAGATGAGTCAAAGGGATGTTAGGAAGCATTTCTTCAGCCACAGAGTAGTCAGGAAGTGGAATAGGCTAGAGAAAGATATAGTGGAGGCAGGAACCATACATAGTTTTAAGACGAGGTATGATAGAGCTCATGGAGCAGGGAGAGCAGAGACCCAGTAGCGGACAGCGAAGAGGCGGGGCCAGAAGCTGAGTCTCGACCCCTGCAACCACAATTAGGTGAGTACACCAGTCTTCAACGGCTAGCTAATAATATCGAGAAATTAGAATTTTCTAAGAAATCTATTATTTTTTTGTTTTCAAAAGGATCACCATCAATCGATTATTCATATAACTTAATGCAAATTCCATTTTCTTAACGTAAATCTCCTATTCAGAAACACAGTTCCATTACCTTAATCAAGTTTGGTAATAATACCTCTGTTCAAGACTATATTCTTTAAACCTATGGCATCTTACTTACTAGAATTTTTATCTGTTGTTTTTGGGTCAGTTTAATATCCATTAAACACAATGTGCTTGCAGGAGTCTTGAAACAAAAATAAAAATCTTTAATTTTGTAGAAAAAAATCAGGGAGAAAAATATTATTAAATAGTTTTTTCGCCCGTTAAGACACGAGGCTGTTTTTGTTATTGTTTAGGTAAACATTGTTAAGATGTTCAGAATGAACATCTCTTTCAGTAGGGGTCAAGAAATGATTTATGTATTTATAAACAATCTTCTCTGGAACAAATGCACCAACCACTCCACAACTTTTAACATTTCTGTATTGATCCCGTCTATCCTAGCTGTTTTATCTACTTTCATTCTACTCATTGTCTCACACACTTCCTCCACGCTCACATCTACTACTACTACTAATAATAATAACTTTATTTACTACAAGTACATGTACAAGGTATACAGACATAGCTGACATCAATGACATACTACTATACAGAAAGCCGCTTGTTATGCAGAGCATTTCGGGCAAATTAGGTCAGTTTTGTCCCAGGATGCGACCCACAAAAGTCGACTAACCAGGTACCCATTTTACTGATGGGTGAACATAAACAACCGGTGAAGGAAACACGTCCGATGTTTCCACCCCTTCGCCGGGAATCGAACCCGGACCCCTCACCGTGTGAAGGGAAAGCTGGCTTTTCTTTAACTCTTCCTCGCCACTCTTTTAACCTCTCTTTTATTCTCCATATACTCCACCTCTGTATATCACTTCTGCTTCATAAAAACCTCACATGCCAATCTTTGGTCTTACGACTCTCTTTACTTCGTCATTCTACCAATCTTTCTTCTTCCCTCCTGCATCCACCTTCCTATTTCCACAACTTTTTGCTGCACCTTTCCCATACTTCTTGAACCTCCTCCTCATTCTCACTAGCCCATCTTTCTCCCAGTAGTTTCTTTTATCTTACCCTATCTTCTTTAATTCATAAAATTTCAGTTCTTTCTTACTAACTGATGACATTCTCATTGTACCCCAGCAGCCTCTTCCACTCACTGTAGTTACTACTAAAATAATGAGCTGATTTATCTGTCACCCCTTTAAAAACATCCAAAAGTCTTCCCTTCAGACTTGCATCTACTAATTCATAGTCTAACAAACTGCTTTCATTACGTCCTATAGCATATCTCGTGTACTTATTTATCCTGCTTTCATTATGTCCTATATCATATCTCGTGTACTTATTTATCCTGCTTTCATTACGTCCTATATCATATCCCGTGTACTTATTTATCCTGCTTTCATTACGTCCTATATCATATCCCGTGTACTTATTTATCCTGCTTTCATTACGTCCTATATCATATCCCGTGTACTTATTTAACCTCTTTTTATTTAAATACCTATTACCAAACCCCTTTCTATACACAGATAATTCACACATAGGAAACTGAAACTTATGACTACGTTTCGGTCCTACATGGGGCCATTAGTCACTAGTTTGACTGGTTAATGTTTCCAGTACCTAGTTGAATCCAAGTCACTAAGAATTCTGACTGTTCTGGAGGCAAAGGGAAGCCCTACCCAGTACTAGAAGGATGTACCTAATGTGTATACATATACATGTACCTAATGTGTATACATATACATGTACCTAATGTGTATACATATACATGTACCTAATGTGTATACATATACATGTACCTAATGTGTATACATATACATGTACCTAATGTGTATACATATACATGTACCTAATGTGTATACATATACATGTACCTAATGTGTATACATATACATGTACCTAATGTGTATACATATACATTTACCTAATGTGTATACATATACATGTATTTAATGTGTATACATATGCATATTAGCTCTATGGTGGCACTCTGGCACTCACTAGGGACAAGGTAACTATGACTTTAAATATAATAATTTTAATTGGCTGGGTAAGGAGTATTATTATTGGAGTGTAGAAGGTTAAGGTTGGAGGATAAATTATAATCTGGATTTAATCCATCCGTCTATCTATCTACCTCTTTTATCTCTCTCTTTCACAAACACACTTCCTCGCTCGCTGGCTCCCTTTCCTGTGCGTGTGTGTTTGCGTGAGTACACGCGACTGCGTACATGCGTTCCTGTTTATGTATCACCAAGTTGGTGGGCTGAGACAAGGCTCATGGTCCTCCCTTCTAGACCATTTTGATCGGCATCACTAACTTCTGGCCTCTTGGGCCATATTATATCTACTCTTGAAGCTGCCTATTTAACTTCGCCTCCACCACTGCCTCATCCAAATCATTCCACGTTTCAACTATCCTGAGACTAAAGAAATATTTCCTTACATCCCTATGTCTCATCTGTATCTTCAGCTTCCTCCTGTGTCTCAGATAATTTCTCCCTATATGCCATATCAATTCCTCTTATGATTTTATATATCATAATGATGTCTCTTCTTGTCCTCTCGTATATAGTAGTAAATTGTATTTCCTTGAACGTCTCTTAGTTAATTCTCTCATTTCTGGTACTTGTCTAGTTACAAACCTTTGAAACTTTCTGTGCTTCTGTATGTGCTTAACCAGGTGTGCTTGACCAGGTGTGCTTGACCAGGTGTGCTTGACCAGGTGTGCTTGACCAGGTGTGCTTAACCAGGTGTGTTTGACCAGGTGTGCTTAACCAGGTGTGTTTGACCAGATGTGCTTAACCAGGTGTGCTTGACCAGATGTGCTTAACCAGGTGTTTGACCAGATGTGCTTAACCAGATGTGCTTGACCAGGTGTGCTTAACCAGGTGTGCTTAACCAGGAGTGCTTAACCAGGTGTGCTTGACCAGATGTACTTAACGAGGTGTGTTTGACCAGGTGTGGGCTCCATGGTGAGGCTGCGTACTCAATGACTGGCGTAACGTATGTCGTATATAAAGTTTTGAATAAACCTTTGTTCATTTTCCTGAATGCTGTTCTGAGGTTTGTTAATCTTATATACTGCTGACATTGTATGTTTACGTTCACATTCTGCTGATATGTTTGGTGTAATGTGTACCCCAAGTTCCTTTTCGGTCTCATATTTACAGCTTCTTTCTTCACATGATGTTCACTGTGTTCAGTCTATTGTCACTTCCTTCACTCCTCCCATGATGTTCACTGTGTTCAGTCTATCGTCACTTCCTTCACTCCTCCCATGATGTTCACTGTGTTCAGTCTATTGTCACTTCTTCCTCTCCATGATGTTCACTGTGTTCAGTCTATTGTCACTTCCTTCACTCCTCCCATGATGTTCACTGTGTTCAGTCTATTGTCACTTCCTTCACTCCTCCCATGATGTTCACTGTGTTCAGTCTATCGTCACTTTCTTCTCACATGATCTTTCATTTATTTGGATGAAACTCCAGAATCTACTCATTTATTGTTCCTTCAACAAATAGTGAAATAGGATTTGATTCCCTCTGTTAGGTCGTTGACGTATATTAGCAACAGTAGTGGTACAAACACTGATGTAGACGAATGATTCAGAGAACCGACAAGTTGATAAATTAGACACATGTGCAACACATGTGTCTAATTTATCAACTTGTCGGTTCTTTGAACCATTCATACACATTCCTGTCAGACACAGCAACATCTTGGGATCTTAATACAGGGAATTCTTCACTTGCCTGACCTTTAGTCATGACATACTTCCATATTTGGATTTGTCAAGTGTGATACCACCTACGACTGCTTCACCTCACCTGTCTACAGTATATAAGCCACTTCTTCACACATATGCTGTATTCTTTTCAAGATTGATGGACTGACAACATCGACTCAAGGCTGAGGGACTGACTCACCTCAAACTCCGCTTGTTCTTCACCATTCTCTTTTGTATGGACTGATGAAGCCACTGTGTGGCGAAACGTTACCTCATTAAAGATACCCAAGTATTGCACATGTGTCTAATATATCAACAAACACTGATCCTTGTGGGACTCCCACTCTAATGCCTCGGTCCTTACTGTACTCTCTGTCTTTTATCAATGAGGTTGTTCCCAGTAGCGTCGTAAGGGGGGCGGGCCACCCCGGGTGGCACCATAGAGCCTCTAAAGAAGGTGACACTAAAGGACACAACAGTGCTGCACCAACATGAGAGAATAATACTTCGTTTCTATATAACCTATTATATGTTTACAGAGTACACTGATGATGTGGTAGATGATTTTGCAGGAGTGAAGGCAAGGAAATGTACGATCAGATTCACTGAGATGTTACCTGTACTCAAGGTCACTGAGATGTTACCTGTACTCAAGGTCACTGAGATGTTACCTGTACTCAAGGTCACAGATGTTAACTGCAAGGTCACTGAGATGTTACCTGTACTCAAGGTCACTGAGATGTTACCTGTACTCAAGGTCACTGAGATGTTACCTGTACTCAAGGTCACTGAGATGTTACCTGTACTCAAGGTCACTGAGATGTTAACTGTACTCAAGGTCACTGAGATGTTAACTGTACTCAAGGGCACTGAGATGTTACCTGTACTCAAGGGCACTGAGATGTTACCTGTACTCAAGGTCACTGAGATGTTAACTGTACTCAAGGTCACTGAGATGTTACCTGTACTCAAGGTCACTGAGATGTTAACTGTACTCAAGGTCACTGAGATGTTACCTGTACTCAAGGTCACTGAGATGTTAACTGTACTCAAGGTCAAATCGGAACTAGTGTTTCTCTGATATTGCAATGTCTTTCTTTATTTTTCAAGTTTTTTTTTTTTTTTTGCATTTTTGAAGATGAATAAATGTAGGATCTGTTGTCTATACTCAAAGTGGTATTTGACTTAATGTTTCCTCAATATTACTACGATTATATATTTCATGATTAATAAAGTTGAAAAGTATTCTCCTGTTCGATTTATGGCCCTTAAACGTTCTCATTGCAAAACATTAGTCACTGGTCATGCAGTAGTGACGTGACTGGTCATGCAGTAGTGACGTGACTGGTCATGCAGTAGTGACGTGACTGGTCATGCAGTAGTATCGTGACTGGTCATGCAGTAGTGACGTGACTGGTCATGCAGTAGTGACGTGACTGGTCATGCAGTAGTGACGTGACTGGAGTTTACTACCCCCATCCCCCCGCCCTTGCATTTCATGGGGGTGACACCAAAGATGCCGCCCCGGGTGACACCAACCCTAACAACGCCACTGCCATTTAACTCCTGCTTGTTCTTTTAATTTCTAGACTAATGTCTGGTGTGGTACAAATGCTTAATTACAGCCCAAGAAGATGCAATTTGCCCAACCCTACGACTGACACCCACGTTACGAAGCACTTGTCCTCTTTCCTGACCAATCTTACCTAACCTACCTTTCTTGTTTTATCTCTGTGGTTCTGTCAAAGAACTTCTGTAAGCTCGTAAGACATTTTCTATCCATAAATCTTTACTGGTTTTCTCTAAAGAATCTTCTTCCCAAGTAATCCAATATCTTTTTCCTTACAATCTTCTGCAGAACTTCAGAGAAATGAATTTTAGAAGGAGAGAGGAAGGGTATTATTACTTGTGTAGTGAAGGAGGGAAGGAGAATGACATGTTGAGAAATTAAAATATGATTAATTTCTCTCAGAGAAGGACGCCAGGAAAGGCACTGCGATGAACCAAGAAAGAAATGAGGTAAGGAAGAACCGTCACTGTGGACAGGTACAACCTGCTGTGACCTGCAGTACCATGTACCTGCTGTGACCTGCAGTACCATGTACCTGCTGTGACCTGCAGTACCATGTACCTGCTGTGACCTGCAGTACCATGTACCTGCTGTGACCTGCAGTACCATGTACCTGCTGTGACCTGCAGTACCATGTACCTGCTGTGACCTGCAGTACCATGTACCTGCTGTGACCTGCAGTACCATGTACCTGCTGTGACCTGCAGTACCATGTACCTGCTGTGACCTGCAGTACCATGTACCTGCTGTGACCTGCAGTACCATGTACCTGCTGTGACCTGCAGTACCATGACCTGCTGTGACCTGCAGTACCATGTACCTGCTTGACCTGCAGTACCATGACCTGCTTTGCAGTACAGCAGTACCATGTACCTGCTTGACCTGCAGTACCATTAACCTGCTTTGACATGTAGTACCATGTACCTCCTGTGTCATGCAGTACCAGCAGTACCATGAACCTGCTTTGACATGCAGTACCATGTACCTGATGTGACCTGCAGTACCAGCAGTACCATGAATCTGCTTTGACATACAGTACCAGCAGTACCATGTACATGCTGTGACCTGCAGTACCATGAACCTGCTTTGACATACAGTACCAGCAGCACCATGTACCTGCTGTGACCTGCAGTATCAGCAGTACCATGAACCTGCTTTGACCTGCAGTACCATGTACCTGTGTGTGTACCATGTACCCTGTATGCAGTACCATGTACCTGCTTGTGACCTGCAGTACACATGTACCTGCTGTACCGCAGTACCATGAACTGCTTTGACTGCAGTACCATGTACCTGCGTACAGCAGTACCATGAACCTGCTTGACCTGTACCATGTACCTGCTTTGACATGCAGTCAGTACAATGAACCTGCTTTGACCTGCAGTACCATGTACCTGCTTTGACCTGCAGTACCAGCAGTACCATGAACCTGCTTTGACATGCAGTACCATGTATTTGCTGTGACATGCAGTACCATGAACCTGATTTGACCTGTAGTACCATTACTGCTGTTATGCAGTACAGTACCATGACATACCTGCTTATGCAGTACAGTACTGCTTGACCTGCAGTACCATGTACCTGCTTTGACCTGCAGTACCATGAATCTGCTTTGACCTGTAGTACCATGTACCTGCTTTGACTTGACGTACCAGCAGTACCATGTACCAGCAACATACAGCGGGAGAGCAACATACAGTGGTAGGAGCAACATACAGTGGGAAGCAACATACAGTGGAGGAGCATACATACATGGAGATGCAACATACAGTGGGAGGAGCAACAACAGTGGAGGAGCAACATACATGGAGGACAACATACAGTGGTAAAGCAACATACAGTGGCAGGAGCAACATACAGTGGTAGGAGCAACATACAGTGGAAGCAACATACAGTGGTAGACAACATACAGTGGTAGGAGCAACATACATGGAGGAGCAACATACAGTGGTAGAGCAACATACAGTGGGAGAGCAACATACAGTGGGAAGAGCAACATACAGTGAGAGAGCAACATACATGGTGACATGCAGTAACCCTACAGTGGTAGAGAACATACAGTGGTAGGAGCAACATACAGTGGAGGACAACATACGTGGGTGAGCAACATACAGTGGGAGAGCAACATACAGTGGAAGAGCAACATACAGTGGAAGAGCAACATACAGTGGAGGAGCAACATACAGTGGTAGAGCAACATACAGTGGAGGAGCAACATACAGTGGGAGGAGCAACATACAGTGGAGGAGCAACATACAGTGGGAGGAGCAACATACAGTGGGAGGAGCAACATACAGTGGAGAGCAACATCAGTGGAAGAGCAACATACAGTGTTAGGAGCAACATACAGTGTTAGGAGCAACATACAGTGGTAGGAGCAACATACAGTGGTAGGAGCAACATACAGTGTTAGGAGCAACATACAGAGGGAAGAGCAACATACAGTGGGAAGAGCAACATACAGTGGGAAGAGCAACATACAGTGGGAGGAGCAACATACAGTGGAAGGAGCAACATACAGTGGTAGGGGCAACATACAGTGGGAAGAGCAACATACAGGTGGGAGGAGGAACATACAGTGGGATGAGCAACATACAGTGGGAGGAGCAACATACAGTGGGAGGAGCAACATACAGTGGTAGGAGCAACATACAGTGGGAGGAGCAACATACAGTGGTAGGAGCAACATACAGTGGGAGGAGCAACATACAGTGTAGGAGCAACATACAGTGGAGGAGCAACATACAGGTGGGAGGAGCAACATACAGTGGGAGGAGCAACATACAGTGGTAGGAGCAACATACAGTGGGAGGAGCAACATACAGGTGGGAGGAGCAACATACAGGTGGGAGGAGCAACATACATGGAGGAGCAACATACAGTGGAGAGCAACATACAGTGGGAGGAGCAACATACAGTGGGAAGGAGCAACATACAGTGGGAAGAGCAACATACAGGTGGGAGGAGCAACATACAGTGGAGGAGCAACATACAGTGGAGGAGCAACATACAGTGGAGGAGCAACATACAGTGGGAGGAGCAACATACAGTGGGAGGAGCAACATACAGTGGGAGGAGCAACATACAGTGGTAGGAGCAACATACAGTGGTAGGAGCAACATACAGTGGGAGGAGCAACATACAGTGGTAGGAGCAACATACAGTGGAGGAGCAACATACAGTGGGAGGAGCAACATACAGTGGAGGAGCAACATACAGTGGTAGGAGCAACATACAGTGGAGGAGCAACATACAGTGGGAGGAGCAACATACAGTGGAGGAGCAACATACAGTGGGAGGAGCAAAATACAGGGGGGAGGAGCAACATACAGTGGTAGGAGCAACATACAGTGGAGGAGCAACATACAGTGGGAGGAGCAACATACAGTGGAAGGAGCAACATACAGTGAGAGGAGCAACATACAGTGGAGGAGCAACATACAGTGGAGAGGAGCAACATACAGTGAGGAGGAGCAACATACAGTGATAGGAGCAACATACAGTGAGAGGAGCAACATACAGTGAGACGAGCAATATACAGTGAGAGGAGCAACATACAGTGGTAGGAGCAATATACAGTGGGAGGAGCAACATACAGTGGTAGGAGCAACATACAGTGGAGGAGCAACATACAGTGGAGGAGCAACATACAGTGGAGGAGCAACATACAGTGGAGGAGCAACATACAGTGGTAGGAGCAACATACAGTGGGATGAGCAACATACAGTGGGAAGAGCAACATACAGGTGGGAGGAGCAACATACAGTGGTAGGAGCAACATACAGTGGGAGGAGCAACATACAGTGGGAGGAGCAACATACAGTGGAGGAGCAACATACAGTGGGAGGAGCAACATACAGTGGGAGGAGCAACATACAGTGGAGGAGCAACATACAGTGGGAGGAGCAACATACAGTGGAGGAGCAACTACAGTGGAGGAGCAACATACAGGTGGGAGGAGCAACATACAGTGGTAGGAGCAACATACAGTGGGAGGAGCAACATACAGGTGGGAGGAGCAACATACAGTGGTAGGAGCAACATACAGTGGGAGGAGCAACATACAGTGGGAGGAGCAACATACAGTGGGAGGAGCAACATACAGGTGGGAGGAGCAACATACAGTGGGAGGAGCAACATACAGTGGGAGGAGCAACATACAGGTGGGAGGAGCAACATATAGTGGGAGGAGCAACATACAGTGGGAGGAGCAACATACAGTGGTAGGAACAACATACAGTAGGAGGAGCAACATACAGGTGGGAGGAGCAACATACAGTGGGAGGAGCAACATACAGTGGGAGGAGCAACATACAGTGGGAGGAGCAACATACAGTGGAGGAGCAACATACAGTGGGAGGAGCAACATACAGTGGGAGTAGCAACATACAGTGGGATGGGGCAACATACAGTGGGAGGAGCAACATACAGTGGGAGGAGCACATACAGTGGAGGCAACATACAGTGGAGGAAAACATACAGTGGGAGGAGCAACATACAGGTGGGAGGAGCAACATACAGTGGTAGGACAACATACAGTGGTAGGAGCAACATACAGTGAGAGGGCAACTACAGTGGAGGAGCAACATACAGTGGTAGGAGCAACATACAGTGGGAGGAGCAACATACAGTGGGGGAAAAAAGGGGCAACATACAGTGGGAGGCAACATACAGTGGTAGGAGCAACATACAGTGGTAGGAGCACACACAGTGGTAGGCAACATACAGTGGGAGGAGCAACATACAGTGGAGGAGCAACATACAGTGGGAGGAGCAACATCACAGTGGTAGG
>WNWK01026201.1:0-27664 GCA_009830355.1 Cherax destructor
GCCACAGACACGCAGCCTGTGAACTCGCACCTTTATACAAATAAAGTAAGAACCTCCGAAGCCTTCCGCTTCCAAGAACGCCAAATAACATATCGTTATATTCTCCCGCCTGTGTTCTAGGGAGTGCAGATTTAGGAACTTCAAGCGTTCCCAGTAATTGAGGTGTTTTATCGCAGTTATGTGTGCCAGGAAGGTTCTCTGTACATTTTCTAGGTCTGTAATTTCACCTGCCTTGAAAGGTGCCGTTAGTGTGCAGCAATATTCCAGCCTAGATAGAACAAGCGACCTAAAGAGTGTCATCATGGGCTTGGCATCCCTAGTTTTGAAGGTTCTCATTATCCATCCTTCCATTTTTCTAGCAGATGTGATTGGTACAATGTTATGGTCTTTGAAGGTGAGATCTTCTGACATGATCACTCCCAGATTTTTACATTCGTTTTCGCTCTATTGTGTGGTTTTTCCCTATCGGAGTAATTGAAATTTCTCATCAATGAACTTCATATTGTTTTCTGCAGCCCATTTAAAGATTTGGTTGATGTCTGCCTAGAGTCTTGCGGTGTCTTCAGTGGAGGACACTGTCATGCAAATTCCGATGTCATCTGCGAAGGAAGACACGGTGATGTGGCTAATATCCCTGTCTATGTCAGATATAGGGATGAAGAACAAGGTGGGAGCGAGTACTGTGCCTTGAGGAACAGCTTTTCACCGTAGCCGCCTCAGACTTTACTCTGTTTAAACTCTGTTAAGTTAGAATTGCATCCTCTTACCTTTGTAACAATTTTGGTGTTCACAGATCTACCAACTTTTCCTCTTATTCCTTTGTCCTGTATTTTGTGTGCTAATACATCATGGTCACACTTGTCAAAGGCTTTTGCAAAGTCTGTGTATAATACATCTGCATTTCGTTTGTCTTCTAGAGCATCCAGGACCTTGTCACAGTGGTCAAGTAGCTGGAACAGACAGGAGGGACCTGCTCCTGTGTAACTTTGTAAATGGTCCAAGACGGACCGAAACGTCGTCGTAAGCTCCTCTCTTCTATGTGCGCGTTATTTGTGTAGTGTTTCAGTCACAGTATTGTGCTTTTTTTTTTTGTTATATGGTGTTTATATTTCCATTGTGTCGGTATTTTATACTATTTATTTCCACGGTCTTCAATCTTTTTTTCATACGGAAGATTTCTAATGCTATGGATTAACTTTGTCTTTTGTCGCTGAATGTTTTCTAACGAATTTATATCCATTCTGCAAAACGGAGACCAGAACTGAGCTTCGTAATCTAGGTGAGGCCTTACCAATGATGTATAAAGTTGTATAACCGCTGGACTTCTGTTGCTTTCACTTCTTGATACAAATCCCCTTAATCTATTTGCCTTATTACGTACGCTTAGGCATTGCTGACTTGGTTTGAGGTTGCTGCTTACCATAAACCCCAAATCTTTTTCGCATTCTGTACGTCTAAGTTCAACATTATTAAGTTGTTAAGTAAAAGGACACAAATGCAACTAATGAGACATTTTATTGTGGCAACGTTTCGCTCTCCAGGAGTTTTTTCAAGCCGTTACAAGCAATACATGGACACAAAGAGTATATATATACTCTCAAAGTGAGGTGTAATATTAGTGGTGGTAGAAGTAGTAATGATATAAGTTGTAGTAGTAGTAGTAATACAACAAGGTAGAAAAATCAACTTGCACATGAGTAAAAGGTGATAAAAACAATTACAATTGGTAGGTGCTAAGGTTATGAACATTCCCGAGCTTTAGAACTTTGCATTTATCTACATTGAACTGCATCTGCCACTTTCTGATCTCGAATTCAGTTTGTCTAAATCCTCTTGAAGTTCCCTGACATCTACGTCTGAATCGATTATCCTACCTATCTTCGTGGCATCAGTGAATTTGCTCATATCACTAGTAATTTCCTCGTTTCCTGCGTAACGCCACTTGTTACAGATCCCCACTCAGATTTAACCCCATTTATGCACACTCTCTGCTTCCTATTGGTGAGCCATGACTCAATCCATGACAGCAGTTTTTCCCCAGTGCCATGAGCTGCCACTTTCTTTAACAGTCTTTGATGTGGTACTCTATCAAAAGCCTTACTAAAATCTAAATAAACAATATCGAATTCTTTATCGTGATCAACAGCCTCAAAAGCCTTACTGATGAAAGTTATAATAATACACCGACTGTAATTTGTAGCGTGGAAGAGTTAGCTCCATTTGTGCTCACGTATTGGCTTCTGTTACTAAGGTGTGACTTTAGGTAGTTGAGTGTGTGCCCTCTTGTACCATAGTGTGTTAATTTTGTGAGCAGTAAATCATGGTCGACTGTATCAAAAGCTTTACGTAAATCAATGAAGATTCCCAGTGGGACTTCTTTCTTCTCAAGAGCGGTGTATACTAGCTCTAGCGTGTGTATAATAGCATCATTTGTGCTTTTGTTAGTCCTGAATCCAAACTGACAGGGGTTGAGTATGTTGTGTGAGACGAGGTAGGAACTGATCTATCTATGAATTAATTTTTCAAAGATTTTAGAGAGCAGTGGTAAGTTAGATATTGGTGTATAATTATTCAAGTCTGCTTGATCACCTCCTTTGTGGATCGGGGTGACCCTCGGTATTTTGAGAAGCTTTTTTGTACATAAAAAGTGATAAGCTGTTTATATCTCCTGCCTTGTTTTTAAGGGTTTTGATGAAGGAGACTTCTATTGGGTTCTATCGGGTAGGTGTTGGTGTGGTAGTCTGATGGACGGGTGTTTGAGCTTGGAATCTTACTCGCTAGATTTTTTCCTATGGTGGAGCAGAAAACATTAAGTCTGATAGCTGTTTCAGTTGGTGGGAGTAGGGGTTCATCTGATTTTGTTAATTTTATAGTTTTGTTTTTGGATATCTTTTTAGTTCCTAGAATTTCAGATAGGGTTTTGCAGGTCTTTTTCATATCACCTTTTCTGTTATGTAATCTGTTCTCATAATACAATTATTTTGACCTTCTTATCAGGCTGGTAAGGAATGACGAGTAGCTTTTGGATTGGTCTCTGGTTGTTTGACCCCTTCTGTACTGTTTTTCATATAGGTGTTTCTTGTTAATGGATTTAAGGATGCTGGGTGTTAGCCAGGGACTGTCTCTTAGCTGTGATCTGTTTAGGTTTTTTTAGGGCAATGCTTGTTATAGAGGTAGTATCTGAATATGTTTCTATCTCATTATACCAGTAGATGTTAATCATAGCTGTTATAAAGTTATTAACAGCTGACTCCTTATGTAGTCTGAAGGTAACTTTAGTAGTGTCTTGGGGCAATTTATCTAGGTTGGTTATGAGAAAGGTAGGTTAGTGGTCTGTGGTGTTATCTGTGATTATGCCTGATTTTAATGGGAATAAATTGTTAGTGCAGATGTGGTGTAATAAGGAGATACTAGTCTCAGAGATTCTTGTAGGTTTTGATATTGTTGGTAGCAACAAGCAGTTGCTCATAATGTTTGTGAATTCGGTTACTTGTGGGTTCTGGTCATGTAGGAGATTTATCTTGAAATTTCCTGTAAGCAGCAAATGGTCTTTGTTCATGTGTGCATCAGTTATAAGGTTTCCAAATTTTTCACTAAAGTGGTGAATGTTTGACTGTGGTACTTTGTAGACGTTTATCACTGTGAGGGGTTTCTGCAGGTCTTCTGATTTAAATTTAGCTATAATATATTCTCCATGTTCATCCCTTGTGCAAGAGTTATTGGTCTGTCCTACAGTTGTGTATGGCTGTGAAACCAGGAATGGCATAGACATCTGTAGTACCAGGCTTTAGCCAGGTCTCAGTGAGTGTGGTGTTTGACATACTGGTATGCAGGGATTTGAGTAATGCTGTAAGGTCATCGTAATGTTTGCTTTAAAGATCTGACATTGTAATTAAAGATAGTTATGTTATTGCTAATAAATTAGGCAGGAACGACCCCTGGTGAATCCAGGGTCGTTCCTGCCTAATTTATGTTGAGTATCATTAATCAAATTATGCCTATCCAGATGGCTTCTTATATTATCACATATAATTGACTAGTAATTTGCGTACAATTGAGGTTAGGCTTATTTGGCGGTAATTTGACGGTAATGACCTGTCCCCTGCTTTAAAAATAGGAATTACATTAGTAATCTTCCACATATCAGACACTACACCTGTTTGAAGAGATAAATTAAAAATATTAGTTAAAGGTTCACAGAGTTCCATTTTGCTTCAAACGGTCTATCTGTTTAATAACCATTTTGCTAGTGACTGTGATATTGCATAATTTATCTTCTTCACTCCCACTAAAAAAAACTAATTATTGGGATATTATTAGTGTCTTCCTGAGTGAAAACAGAGAGAAAATAATTATTAAAAATAGAGCACATTTCATTATCTTTCTCAGTAAGATACCCATAGTTGTTTTTATGGGGACCTATCTTATCTCTAACTTTTGTTCTATACACCCGGAAAAAAAACTTTTTGGGTTAGTTTTCGAATCCCTAGCAACTTTAATTTCGTAATCCCGTTTAGCTTTTTTAATTCATTTTAACGTCCCTCTTAATGTCAATTTATTGATTCATAAGCTGACCCTCACCTCTTTTGATGCGTCAATAATTTCCTTTCTTCTGCCCTAAAAGATATTTGAACCTATTATTCATCCATTTTGGATCATTTCTATTCGATCTAATTTCTGTATACAGGATAAACGTTCTTTGGGCAGCATTTATAGTGTTTACACATCTCTCGTATTGATAGCTCTCTTTGTTACCCCAGTCAACAGATGATGAGTGTTCTCTAAGCCCATTGTAATATGATAAGCAAAAATCTGGTACCGTTACTGAGTTATTCCTACTATCATACTTCCATTCAATGCCAAAGGTAATTGATCTGTGGTCACTTGTGCCGGGTTTCTTTGTTTGCCAGAACCAAGTCAAGTAGGTAGTAGACGGTAGTACCTCCCTGGGTGGTTGCTGTCTACCAACCTCTCTTGTTCCCTATCTAAGTTTGGAGGACGGTATATCACGCCTAAAATCAATTTTTCACACCCAATGAAAATTCTACCCAGACAGACTCTGTATGTTTTATTTCAGACTTTATACTCGTTTTTATGCAACAATTTATATGATCATGGACATAGAGTCCAACCCCTTTCCCCTTCCCGATACTTCTGTCTACTTGGAACAATTTAAAACCCTGAATGTGACATTCAGCAGGCATGTCCCGATTTTTCGAATTAATTCATGTCTCAGTTATTGCAAAAACATAAATATTACTCGCACTTCCAACTAATCTCAATTTGTCCATCTTATTTCTCGCACTACGACTATTAGTATAAAAAATATTTAAAAAACCTCCCTTCTCTTTTCTCTTCCTGCTGATTTCTGTTCTTCCACTATACCTGTTACTGCCCATATTATTATTAAGTTTCAGAATGTCAAGGCCAAAGTCAGTATATCCATACTCATTATTTTTCATTTCTAAACCCATACCTATAACTAATCCAAGTTTAAAGTCCTAACAACACCCTTGTTACGATAAGGGCCTTATCTCTAGGCCTGTTTTGGTCCCTTCTGTAACAACACGTCGAATTAGGCTCTGTTCTAATTGTTCTTTAGGAAAATGTGACCTTTTATTTACAATAGGGAACAGTCTGCCTAGTTGGATAAATTAATGAGTGAGAGGGGTTGGATTTGAGTGGGATTCGCACATAAGTAGATAGAATTTTAAGAACATAAGAAAGGAGGAACACTGCAGCAGGCCTGTTGGCCCATACTAGGCAAGTCCTTCACAATCTATCCCACCAACAGAACATTTACTCAACCCAATTTTCAATGCTACCCAAGAAACAAGCTTTGATAATTATATTTACTCACTTGCAAGTCCCACTCAAATCCATCCCATCTCACTCATGAATTTATCCAACCTAAATTTGAAACTACCCAAGGTCCTAGCTTCTATAACCCTACTAGGCAGACTGTTCCACTCATCAACTACCCTATTTCCAAACCAATACTTTCCTATATCCTTTCTAAATCTAAACTTATCTAATTTGAATCCATTATTGCGGGGTTCTTTCTTATGACTAGTAATTCCCTCGTCAAGGTCATAGATATATATTATAAACAACAACGGGCCTAAGACTGATCCCTGTGGAACGCCACTTGTTACAGATCCCCACTCGGTTTCAACCCTATTAAGCACTCTCTGCTTTCTTTTCGTGAGCCATGACTCGATCCATGACAACACTTTTCCCCAATGCCATGAGCTGCCACTTTCTTTAACAGTCTCTGGTGCAGTACTCTATCAAAAGCCTTACTAAAATGTAAATAAACAATATCGAATTCTTTATCGTGATCAACAGCCTCAAAAGCTTTACTGAAGAAGATTAATAAATTAGATAGGCAGGAACGGCTCCTCGTGAAACCATGCTGAGTATCTTTAATCAAATTATGGTTATCTAGATGGATTCTTATAATATCAGCTATGATTGACTCTAATAATTTGCCTACAATTGAGGTCATGCTTATTGGGCGGTAATTTGATGGTAGCGACTTGTCCCCTGCTTTAAAAATAGGAATTACATCAGCCATCTTCTATATATCAGACACTACACCTGTTGAAGAGATAAATTAAAAATGTTAGTTAATGGTTCACAGAGTTCCATTTTACATTCCTTAAGAACCCTTGCAAAAAGTTCATCAGGACCCTGCGATTTATTTTGCTTCAGTCGGTCTACTTGTTTCATAACCATTTCGCTAGTGACTGAGATATTAGATAAGTTTATCTTCTTCAGGGCCACTATAAAAATTAATTACTGGGATATTATTAGTGTCTTCCTGTGTAAAAACTGAGAGAAATAATTATTAAAAATAGAGCACATATCATTCTCCTTGTCAGTAAGATGCCCATAGTTATGTTTAAGGGGATCTGTCTTAGCTCTAACTTTTGTTCTATAAATCTGAAAAAAAGTTTTGGGGTTAGTTTTTGAATCCCTAGCAACTTTAATTTCATAGTCCCGTTTAGCTTTTCTTATCCCCTTTTTAACGTCCCTCTTAATGTCAGTATACTGATTCATAAGATGACCCTCACCTCATTTTATGCACCTATAAATTCCTTTCTTCTGCCCTAAAGGATATTTGAGATATTTCATCCATTTTGGGTCATTTCTACTTGATATAATTTCTTTATAGGGGATAAATGTTCTTTGGGCAGCCTGTATAGTGTTAAAAAAGCTGTCATATTGATAGCTCTCTTCGTTACCCCAGTCCACAGTTGATGAGTGTTTTTTAAGCCCATTATAATCTGCTAAGCAAAAAAAAAAAAAAAACATCCCACGGGTGGGGTTCGAACCCACAGTCAGAGAGTCTCAAAACTTGCATTTGAGTAAAAACTTGCATTTGTGGACACAGTGGTATATATGCTAACCTTCCTATGGTGTAGAAATATACCTAGTTGGATGAGTCTTATTGAAGCTAGCTGGCCCAGTGGCTTACGCGATGGTCTGGAGTTTTGAGACTCTCTGACTCCGGGTTCGAACCCCACCCGTGGGATGGTTTGTTTGCAATCATGTCATTACGATTTCGTGAGTCCTGGTAAGCAAAAATCTGTGACCGTTAATGAATTATTTCTTCTATCATACATCCATTCAATGCTAAAGGTCGCTTGTGCCGAGTTCCTCTGTAATTTCTTAATTATTAACAAGGGTTTCCTTTTTTGCCAGAACTAAGTCAAGTAGGTTATTTCCCCTTGTAGGTTCTGTCACAAACTGCTTAAAAAAACAATCCTGAACTACTTCTAAAAAGTCGTTAGATTCTAAATTCCCTGTCAAGAAATTCCAATCAATCTGACTAAAGTTAAAGTCCCCTAGAATTATTACGTTATCGTGCCTTGTGGCCTTAACAATTTCCTCCCAAAGTAATCTCTCTTGTTCCCTATCTAAGTTTGGAGGACGGTATATCACGCCTAAAATAATTTTTTCACATCCCTCTGAAAATTCTATCCAGACAGACTCTGTATGTATTATTTCAGACTTTATATCCGTTTTTATGCAACAATTTAAGTGATCACGGACATAGAGTGCCACCCCACCCCCTTACCGATACTTCTGTCTACTTGGAACAATTTAAAACCCTGGCATGTCCCGATTTTTCATATTAAACCACGTCTCAGTTATTGCAAGAACATCAAAATTATCCGCACTTGAAACTAATCTCAATTCGTTCATCTTATTTCTCGCACAACTACTATTAGTATAAAAAATATATAGAAAACCTCCCTTCTCTTTACTCTTCCTGCTCATTCATGTTTTTCCACTATACCTATTGCTGTCCTTGTCATCTACTGCCACTGGCTTTCCAATATCTACCTTATTCTGCCTATTACTAGTTCCCCTAGAATTCATAATAATACTACACTGGGACTTCACTGTTTCCCCATAACCCATACTACTAACGTTTTTTAGTTTAAAGCCCTAACAGCTCCCTCCACTGCAGTTGCCAGTGCCCCCACCCCAGACCTAGATAAGTGAACCCCATCCCTGGCATACATGTCATTTCTGCCATGGAAAAGGTCCCAGTTGTCAATGAGTCAATGAATGTTACTGCATTTTCCTTACAGTATTTGTCCAGCCAGCAATTGACACCAATTGACCTGGACAACCATTCATTTCCAACTCCTTTCCTTGGCAAAATACCACATATGACAGGGTTCCCACCCTTCTTCCTAATTATGTCTATTGCTGACCTATAGCTGCTAGTCAGCTCCTCAATCCTATGCCTACCAACATCGTTGCTTTCAGCACTGAGAGAGATAATAGGATTGCTCCCATTACCTCTCATGATGTCGTCCAGACAGCTAACAATATCCTTCATCCCAACCCCAGGATAGCACACCCTCTGTCTCCTATTCCTATCCTTAAGACAAAATTCTTTATCCATAAACCTAATCTGACTGTCCCCAACTGAAACAATGTTTTTACCTCGACTTGTGGTGTGCATGACGTTCTCGACGGTCTTAGTAGATATGGTCTTCGATGGGATGTCTTCACTGGCTGGCTTCACTATGTCGTTAATAATTGTCTTTGTTGGAAGATCATGGGAGGTCGATTCACATTCGTCTGATAACAAGGAAAAAGAGTTGCTGGTTTTCACAGCAGTCTCCTGGACCTTCTTCAACTTCAGCTTCGTCCCTTCAGATCCAACTAGCATCCATTCGTTGGTCTGATCATCGGCGACATTGTTCCGGGGATAATCCTTGCATATACCCTTCAATCTTTGAATTTCTCTTCTAGCTTCTGTTAATTCTGCCTTAAGTTTGAGATATAGCTGCTCGTAGTCGAGGGAAGCCATCATCCAATCTCAGGTAGCTAAGAACGGAGAGCACAGCTGAAAAGTCTTCACAGAGCAAAGGCGGTTCAGTCCACAGAGTACACTAGACACGTCCTCACTGAGATAAGTACGAAGATCAAGAGGACAAATGGAGAGGTAGAAACGATGAAGAAGAAAGAGACTGCTGTGGAAACTTCGAACTCTTTCTCTATGCTACCAGGCGAATGTGAGTGGAATATTTGAAACGTCACAATGAAGAACAAGGAAAGTAAGAATATTGTGCTTGTTGGGAACAGCCAGTTTAGGTACATGGATAGCACCTTCTGCTTGAAGGATAGGAGTAGGAGACAGGGGTTGTGCTTCCCTGGGGCTGGGATGGAGGATATTGTTAGTCGGCTTGACAACATCATGTATGATAATGAGATCAATCCTATTATCTGCCTCAGTGCTGGATTCAATGATGGAGGCAAGCGGAGAAGTGAGGATTTAGTTAGAAAGTACAAGGCAGCAATAGACATTATTAGGAAGACTGGAGGGAGCCCTGTTGTATGTGGCATTTTGCCAAGAAGAGGTATTGGAAATGAATGACAGTCCAGAGCGATTGGTATAAATTGCTGGCTGGACAAACACTGTAAGGATAATGGAATACCATTCATTGACAACTGGGACCACTTCTATTACCGAAATGACATGTATGGAAATAAATGGTATAAAATAGCGACACAATGGAAAAATAAACACAAAAGCAGTATAATGTGATCCTTTATTGACGTTTCACCCACACAGTGGGCTTTATCAAGTCACAAACAGATCTACTTGGGTGAAAGGTACGAGAGTATATGTATATAGGATGGAGTCAGGTGGTGAATGCTGCATGTGACGATCTTCCGAGTAGGTTGACCGAGTCTAGAACCTTGGGTAGCTCTAAAAAGAGATTGGGCAAGTATATGAGTAAACCATCTGCAATGTTTCTCCATTCTTATAAATTTGATACATATGCAACACTTGGGTATCATTATTGAGGAAACGTTTCGCCACACAGTGGCTTCATCAGTCCAATACAAAGTAGAAAGGTGTAAGGAGAGGAGGAGTTTGAGGTAATCAGTCCCTCGGCCTGGAGTCGATGTGTTCAGTCCATCAATCTTGTTAAAAGTGCAGCACAAGGCCGTAGAGGTGGCTTATATGCTGTAATCAGGTGAGGTGACGCAGGAGGAGGTGGGGTCATATGTGTCTAATTTATAACTTGTCGGTTCTCTGAACCATTCATCTACATCCTGTCTGACACAGCAACAGCTTGGGATCTTGATACAAACGAATGCTTCAGCACTTGTCCAACCTTTGGACGAAGACCTACTTCGAATAGTGGATGGTTCCACTATGACCCCGCCTCCTCCTGCTTCACCTCACCTGATTACCGCATATAAGCCACCTCTACGGCCTTGTGCTGCACTTCTAACAGTATGATGGACTGAACACATCGACTCCAGGCCGAGGGACTGATTACCCCAACTCCTCCTCTCCTTACACCTTTCTTCTTTGTATTGGACTGATGAAGCCACTGTGTGGCGAAACGTTTCCTCAATAAAGATACCCAAGTGTTGCATATGTGTCTAATTTATAACTTGTCGGTTCTCTGAACCATTCATCTTCTCTATTCTTGTGTTCTTATGTGGGAAACCGATGAAGAAGTTTCTTGGAAAGGGGTTCAGCTATGTTATAGAACCCGTTGTTTTTGTTAAAGTTATTGGATATACAGATAAGTGATGACTCCAGAATTCTTCGGTATTGAGTGTTGTCTTCTCTGGCGATGAGTCTTGAGTTTCTGTAGTTGATTAAATGGTTGTGTGAATTTCTGTGTTGAACACAGGCATTCCTTGGGTCGTCAAATCTGCCTGCGTACTGGTGTTCTGAAATACGTTTCTGGAGGTCTCTGGATGTTTCGCCCACGTATTATTTACTGCAGTCATTACAAGGGATTGTGTATACCCCCTGCAGGACAAGCTTCAATTCTCAGCAGGGGTGTACACAATGCCTTGTAATGACTGCAGCAAATTTGCCTTTATTATCCAAAATCTTTGAGAAACTCATACTCAAGAGAATATACTCCTTTATAACATCACAAAGCATCCTCAACTCCTGCCGGTTTGGCTTCAGGAGAAGCAAAAGCACAAATGGTGCACTTTTAAAAAGGCTAAACCTGCTTTACACAGCACTCGAAAAAAAAAATAATATCCACTAGGACTCTTCATCGACCTATGGAAAGCTTTTGATACAGTAGACCACAACATCCTACTTCACAAACTTGATCATTACGGTATAAGAAGCTATGCACTTGAATATATCAAGTCTTACTTTACTAATAGACAACAAGACGTCTCTGTTAAGGATACAACCTCCTCAATAAGACCTCTGGACACTGGCATACCACAGGGAAGCGTCTTTGGCCTCCTTCTTTTCCTTTTACATATCAACGACCTTCCAATTACTTAGACCTATTCTCTTTGCTGATGACACCTTTTGTCACCTCCCACCCCTAATCTTGCCTCAATCAAAACTATTGTTAATGAAGAGCTCGTAAAAATATCGACCAGGATGACTGCAAATAAACTTACACTTAACATTGACAAAAACCTTGTATATTATGTTTGGGAGCATAGCAAGTAATGTCCAACTAGATACTGTGATCAACAATAAATACTCTTGTTGCCAAACATAATGAGGGAAAATTACTGGGTCTGTACCTTGACAGCAACTTGAAATTCAACACACATATTCAACACATAAAAAAAAATGATCCAAACAGTTGGCAACCCCTCAGAGATACGTTACGTACCACAAAGAGCACTACTCACATTAAACTATTTGCTAATCTACGTGTACACTAAGAGACAACACAATAAGTCTCAGAGGCCCAAGACTGTTTAACTGCCTCCCAGCATACATAAAGGGGATTACAAATAGACCCCTGGCTGTCTTCAAGAAGGCGCTGGACAGGCACCTAAAGTCAGTACCTGATCAGCCAGGCTGTGGTTCGTACATAGGTTTACGTGCGGCCAGCAGTAACAGCCTGGTTGGTCAGACCCTGATCCACTATGACGCCTGGTCTCGGATAGGGCGTTGGCCCCCGAAACCTTCTCCAGGTATACCCCAACCTCACCTAGTATGATATTTGTGCCTGGGGATCCACAACAGCAACTCATCTAAAGTCAATAATACCTCAACAAAAAGCTGCAGTACGAATGATGACACAGACCACTGCTAGACAACCGCCCCTCCCCCCCCCCCACTCTTCAATGACCTAAACCTACTCACTGTACAAAACATTTACTCTTACTACTTTAAAACCTACATATACAGAACAATAATTTCTAATATTAATCCCGACCTGGAGCACTTTCTTGATAGTTGCAATTTAACCCATTGATATATTACAAGGCACAAAAATCTCTATAACATTCCCTGTGTCCGGCTAAAACTCTTCAGAAATTAAGTGTACATAAAACTTCCCAAAATCTGGAACACTCTGCCGGAAATCTCCAGAACTACTGACTCAGCCAACATTTTCAAAACCACGGTTAAAAAACACCTTATCTCCCTAACGTACTCCAGCATCAGCTAAATATGTGAAAACTACTACTAAATATGTGAAAACTAATACTAAATATATGAAAACTACTACTAAATATATGAAAACTACTTCTAAATATGTGAAAACTACCAATACATCCACTAGTGTGTGGCTGTATTATCATTAACAAGGAAGTTATTAACTACATCCCCATAGTGTGAGGCTGTATTATCATTAACAAGGAAGTTATTAACTACATCCCCATAGTGTGTGGCTGTATTATCATTAACAAGGAAGTTATTAACTACATCCCCATAGTGTATGGCTTGAGATGTCTCTGAGAGGATGAATGTTTGTAAGATCAAGTGTTTGAGTGTATGGTTCTACCTAAGATGATTATAGCCTTATTCTAGCAGTAACAACGTCTTGCACTCCACTGACCCTATTACATTTTCTATAGATATTTTTAATTTGATATTTTATTATTATGACTGATAATTGATCTGATGGTTTTTATCTGTATTGTTTTACATTCTTCAATATTTTTAAGCTCAAAATTATATTCGATTTTCACTTTAATGCTAAATTAGCTAATTAATTAACTTTGCTATTCTCCTGGAGGCCTATATGAATGGAAATCCACTGAAGCCTAACTTTGGTCTTATTCGTAATGTAATTCCTTAAAGATAACATTGTTTTGATGCCTTCACAGCTGTTTTAATCCTATCATGACACTAATTTCACATATTCCTTCAACAACATTAGGTATTCCTAATTCTTTCCTTATATTAAATATTTTGGTGATTATAAAGTAGACAAGAATCATTCTCAGGGATTTATTTTTTTGTCGAGCCAATCAGCAGTTTCAACTGGTGCAAGCTATATATACTGGCGCCTTCTTTCCTTTTTGTTAACCCATCCAAAAAAATTTATAACTATGAACCATAATTTTTAAAGGGTGGACCGGTAAGCCAGCGAAAGGCCTCAGTCAGATGACCAAAAGCTCCAACGACAGGTCATCATCTGACAGAGACCAGCGTCAGGAAAGACTTCTCCTGTTTCCTGAGCCATGTGTGTAGGAAGAGGCGACTAAAATGCTGGGAGGAAGGAGCTAGTAACCTAATTTTCTAAATAAATTGCTTAATTTTAACATATGAACTTTCTAGTTTCTTTTTAGGTCACCCTGCCTCGGTGGGATACAGCCAGTGAGAAATATACACCTCTCGGGATGTATACCATGTGTATCACCATGCTGAGTCTTTCTTCCAAGTTTCTAGGAACATACAGATTCGATTAGGCAAACTCCGTGTGAGTATTTTCGGCCAGCTGAGTTAAATGCTCATATGAACATGGGGTAAAAAATGCATAGTTTCCAAGACATCATTAGTCTCGGGATTGCTTGAATGAGACCTGTAATCGATGTGTTTGGGTTTTATTGTGTTCGTACTAATGCAGGGTTCACAGTGGTCTGTTGACAGTGGATGCTCCAAGGTTGGACCATCTACACGCACACACGCACACACGCACACACGCAACACTCATAGTGGCCACCACTCACTAATGTCGTGACTCAAACAATTCATTATAATTTGATCATGGTCTATTCTAGATTCCTTGGGTCATGAATAATGGATCCTGAAAGGAGTCAAACTTTTTTTTTTAATGTCTCCAGGGTTCCCCTATGAAATCCCATTGTCCAATGAAAAATCACAGCTCATACAATGAGTATCCATGGTTCGATCCACGGTACGGGTGGAAACATTAGGGCTTGTTTCCATAAGACTCCTGCTGTCCCTCTTCACCTAGCAGTAAATAAGTACCTGGGTGTTACCCGACTGGTTTGGGTCGCATCCAGGGGAAAAATATAAACTAAGTTGCGGGAAATGCTCTGCATAACAAGAAGCTTTCTATATAGCAGTACGTCACTGGTGTCAGCTATGTCCGTAACGTCACTGGTGTCAGCTATGTCCGTATAATTTGTATCATGTACTTGTGAAATAGAGATTATTATCATTGTTATCAAAAATATATTCGCAACGAAATAATATATAGACATAAACGATTCATCACTTCATATATTTTAAAGTATGTGGAATAAAATTTTAGCATTATTGTTATTGTTTAATGTACCTGAAGCACACAAGAGGTAAAAACGTTGCGATAAAATTTCAATAATGAATATTTTCATTGCAGCCAAAGACATACATGTCCATATATTAAATGTTGCATAAGACAAAAATTTTGCAGTATTTTATTACCTCTCAAATTAGACCAAAATAACCATCCTAAAATCACTTGCAGCAGAGTAAGAGGGAATTATGCAAGGCTCAGTGTTAATCTATACATAATATTAAAAAAAAAGAAAATATAATAATAATTTCAATAGCAATTGAAGCAGTGATAACTTTATCAGAGATTGTCATAATAGTATAATACTGAAAGTTAAAGTCTTTTGCATAGACATTTATAAAGGGGAGTGCAGGGTAACTCCGTCGTGTTGCATCTGCAAGATGGACTACACAGCTCCTGACGCACTGCAGAAACTTGTGAATGATAATCCAATTTTCCAATGATAATTCTGATTTTAATACACCATGTGCTTCGTGAAGAAGCCTTGTCAAAGCAACGTATATCACCTGAAAAGAATACCTTGATTTGTTACGTTGATGTGGGTAGCGGCAGTTGCTGGTGTTGATGTCCCATCTTCAGCAATGGCTCATGACCAACCAGAAGGTTGTAGGATGTCACCCAGAAATATTAAAGCCTGTTGATTTAAATAGAATCCTCATGTCAGTCATTCTGATCTGGTGAGCGGTAATCTAAAGTCAAGACAACAATACATAAGTTTTCTCAAAGAAGCTAATAGAAGTCTTAGCTTTATATCATATTACCATTTTAACGTCTATTTGAGGGTAAACCCATTAAAGGCTTGGCATTATTGACTATACTGGTTGATCTCCAGTGATAACTTGTACGCTTGATAAACAACTGTGTTGCATATAGCATCACTGGGTCGTATAATGATTGCTTATAAAAGCAGGAAGACACCACTAAATAAAGGGAGAACATCAGTAGCATTGTCACCATGATGAGCAGACATTGCTATGTAAGGGTCTTCTTTCTCATCCTTTTGGTCTTCATGCATATAAAGTTGAGGAATTGTGTAATCATCAGGCAGGATTATTTGATTTTAGCTACTCTAGTTTCTGGAAATGATGTCTTTTCCATCATTCAGAACACTGCATGACTGTAACACTGAAATCTCTGTACCATGCAACGATTTATAACACCTATCTGAAGACATAATTATTAATGTTATCGACAACACTCACTGTGAAAAGGTCACGACGAAAGCCAGGAGGAATGACAGTTCCCCCAGTAGAAAGTTATCTCAGTGCTGACTAAGGAAGCTTGAGCTCAAGATCCTGACCACAACTGAAGCTGACTGCCATACCAAGCTGAGCAAGTGTGTCCACAGCCTCATGGCTTCTGAACAGTGAGCTGAGAGACCAGTGAGTTCAGGTAATGGTGTTTCCTTGGTAATGCGACATTTCTTCGTCTTCAAACTACAGTTGAAGATTATCAGGCGTTGACTGCTGTTCTTCAGTGGTCGTGTCTCATGATGGGCAATTATCATCCCAATCTAGAATTTGATAGCTTGAGACACTGATGATTGTTGGCTGCTTAATATCAATCCATGTTTCCTCCTAGAGGAAATAATAATTTAGAAGATGTGCAGTCTTCTGACGGCATATAATTGACGCTCTAATTAGTGTCTCGTAGTCACCTGACACAATTTTCAGCAATGGATGTCATACCAAGATCCTTCATGGTTTCATTGGCCACAAGCATAATTTCCCCTTGGAATTTTGGTTCTTCATGAAGGACAGGATTCCTCCGAAAATCAACCTCCTCAGCGCTGTTTCTGTGTAACTACTTTCAATAGCAGGTACCCCGTGGCTTGGTGGCTTAAGCTCTTGCTTCTCACGGCGAGTGTCCGGGTTCGATTCCCGGCGAGAGTAGAAACACTGGGCGTGTTTCTTTACATCGGTTGTCTATGTTCCCCATCAATAAAATGGGTACCTGGGTGTTACTCGACTGCATCCTGGTACAAAACTGACCTAATTTGCCCGAAATGCTCTGCATAACAAGGGGCTTTCTATATAGTAGTATGTTTGATGTCAGCAGACCTACTAGCACAAGCTAGTCTAGTCAGGTCCATCTCACATCCACTCAAGTATTTATCTAACCTAGTTTTAAAGTTACACAACGTTTTAGCTTCTATAACGGTACTCGGTAGTTTGTTCCACTCATCCACTACTCTATTACCAAACCAGTGCTTTCCTATATCCATCCTGATTCTGAATTTTTCCAACTTGAAACCATTGCTGCGAGTCCTGTCTTGGCTGGATATTTTTAGCACGCTATTTACATCCCCTTTATTTATTTCTGTTTTCCATTTATACATCTCAGTCATTATTTTTTTATTTTTTTTATTAACACATCGGCCGATTCCCACCAAGGCAGGGTGGCCCGAAAAAGAAAAACTTTCATCATCATTCACTCCATCACTGTCTTGCCAGAGGGGTGCTTTACACTACAGTTATAAAACTGCAACATTAACACCCGTCCTTCAGAGTGCAGACACTGTACTTCTCATCTCCAGGACTCAAGTCCGGCCTGCCGGTTTCCCTGAATCCCTTCATAAATGTTACTTTGCTCACACTCCAACAGCACGTCAAGTATTAAAAACCATTTGTCTCCATTCACTCCTATCAAATACGCTCACACATGCTTGCTGGAAGTCCAAGCCCCTCGCACACAAAACCTCCTTTACCCCCTCCCTCCAGCCTTTCCTAGGCCGACCCCTACCCCGCCTTCCCTCTACAACAGATTTATACACTCTCGAAGTCATTCTGTCTCGTTCCATTCTCTCTACATGTCCGAACCACCTCAACAACCCATCCTCAGCTCTCTCGACCTCTTTAAGGGGCTCCTTGTCGAGGTAAAGAGGCTATCGGTCTGAGGAATTGGACCTCTTGGTCTTCTTCCTCAGACCGAACCTAATTACCCCCCAATACCCCCTCCCTTTTCCCATTTTCCCTATCATCCCTTTTTTCCCTTTCCTCCTCCTCCTCCTCATCCCTCCCTTATTTCCTTCCCATTTTTGCCCTGGGAGCTTCCCTCCACAGGCATTCTAGTTCCTAGGTAGGGGGAAGGGAATCGTGGTCCATCCCATTCCATTGAAGTTCTTGGCGGTGGTGTAGTTTGCCGTGGAATCTGGATCGCCTGGGGATGTCCCGATCCCTCTCCGGTCTCCCGGGGGGGGGGGTGGCCTTGGGTATCTTTCGGGCGACGGGTGTATTTCTGGAGGCCACCTTTCGGATTCCGGGGGTGGTGGCCAAAGGCGGTATGCTTTGTGGCGGATATCTGGCCGCCCTCTCTTTCGTCCACCGAGGTGGCTCGGTGGATGTGAGGTTGCTATCCCGGATTGCTGGTTTACTGGCATGAAGGGTAGGGTATGGCATGGGTTCCATGCAGCATCTGCACTACTTGCGGTGTTGAGGTCCTCTTGGGCGCGGAGGGGGATTTACGCCCCTTTCATTCCTTCTAAGAGCTATTCCTCCACGTTCCCCTTTTTTTATTCTTTTTTTTTTTTTTTTTTTTTTTCTTAAAAATAAAAAGAAAGAAGTAACCTAACCATGGCTGACCCAATCCATGAACCCAATACCCACGGGCCCCTTCCTGATACCGCACCTAGTTCTGACCCTACCTCGTTACCGGACAACTCTTCGGACAACTCTAATACCCCTGTACCTCTTGCTGGTGCTGGTTCGTCACCTGCTTCAGGCACCTGCTTCTCGTTCATCTCATAAACGACCAGCACATCGCGCACTCCCCTTAAACACTTTGTTTCACACTGCTCAATGGACAAAGTTTTTAACTCTAAGACCGACTACTCCAACTACCTATCTTTCCGATCATAGTATTGGTAAAGCTCTCCTACGCCATGTAGGCAAAGATATCTCTTTTCACGCTCTCAAGAGCGGCACTCGCATCATCACGGTCCAGAATGCTGGCCAAGCTCGCGATCTTTCCCTTCTTACGACCATAGATACTATTCCTATCACTATTGACAAGCATCATTCTCTTAATTCTTGTAGTGGTGCTGTCATTTTACCCCACACCATTGTCCAACGGAATTTCCAGACATGTGGTGAAGACATTTTGGAGCAACTTGAGCTCCAAGAACTCCCTATCCTTAAGGTTGACACTTTTACCTTCCCTGCCAATAAGCGAAGACGTTTTCCTTGCAATATAGCTCGTTTAACGTTTGACTGCCGTGAACTCCCACCTTCGGTCTACATTGCAGGTCAACGTTTACAAGTTCGAAAGGTGACCCCTACACCACAGCAGTGTAGAAACTGCTGGCGTTTTGGTCATCCAGCGAAATATTGCAGGTCCATGGCCGAATGCCCAGTCTGTGGTGCCGACGACCATGCCAGTCCTTCTTGTACTTTACCTCCCATTTGCCTTAACTGTCATGAGGCACATCCATCGTACTCTCGCCATTGTCAGGTTTACCTAAATGAGCGGGAAATCCGTTGTCTCAAAGAGGCGGAAGGCTTCTCATATTCTATGGCCGTCTCTCATCTACGCCTTCAAGGGAGACTTCCCCGTATTTCCTATTCTCGCTTTGCTAAACGTCGCCCCACTTCTGGGGTCCTAACTTCCTTGACTTCCTCTGTGGTTACACCATCCTCAGTCACCCCTGTCTCGAATCCTTTTGATGTTCTTGGCTCCGAGGTCCCTACCTCGGTATCCCATACTGCCCACACTCCTTCCTCTACTCACTCGCACAGTTCTGAGTCTCCATGCCCTCGTCCTTTGCCTAAACCTCAGCGCCCCCCTCCTCATAAGCCCTGCAAAAAATCCCTATTGCCGGGTTCTTCGTCTCCGAATAGTTCTGTAACGTGTGTGGAGATTCATCCTCCTCCTCGTTCAATATCTTCATCCCCTGTCCCCTCTCAAGTTCCTTCCCGGACTGTCCCTCCCCAGGCCACTTCCACTCCTGTCCCCTCCCAAACCCCTTCGCCAGTTTCCTCTTCCATCTCCTCGCTCTCTACTTTAGTACAGTCTATAGACTCCCTGATCGTAGCTCACTCTCCTTCAATTTCTAATGTAGTCCCACATTCTGCATCTTTGTCTTCCGACAATCTGGAAGCTATCACAGAATTTATTGCAAAGTCTGGAACGTTGATGGACACCGCTCCACCTTCTGTTCCTCCTCCTCTCTCTTCTCCGTCTTCACCCCTCCTTCCTTCCCAGCGTCCCACTCCTTCTCCGATTACGAAGCATCCACTGCCTCCACACGTGGACTTTTCTAACCCTAGTCCATAGATACCTCTAACTTCGACTTCTATCTTTCTCTCTATAAATCATGGCTTATTTGCAGTGGAATATCCGAGGCCTCAGGGGTAAGCGGGGTGAGCTTCAGGTGTTGCTCTCCCAATTTTCCCCTGTTGGTGTCTGTTTGCAAGAACCCAAATTGAAATCCTCTGTTATCCGGCCCTTTTCAGGCTAAGATTTGTTATATTCATCGGATCCTTTTTCCGATGGAACCTTTAACGAAAGTGCTCTTCTTATAAGCACTGGTGTTCCATACCGTCAGCTCTATGTTCATTCTTCTCTACATTACAGCGCAGCCCGTATCCACTTGAATAAGTGGTATACACTCTGTTCTTTATATCTCTCCCCTTCGCGAGCAATGTCTATCCCAGATGTTGATTTTCTGGTTTCTTCCTTACCGCCACCACTTCTATTACTTGGCGATTTTAACGCACACCATTTTCTTTGGGGAAGGTCGCACTGTGACTCCCATGGCGTTCAGTTGGAGGCATTTCTTGCTTCTCTCCCCCTCCATGTTTTAAATACGGGTACTCCTACCCATTTTGATCCCCGAACTCATTCTTTCTCCTGCATCGATCTTTCCATCTGCTCTTCATCAACTGTCCTCGACTTCACCTGGTCTGTCCTCCCGGACTTACATGATAGCGATCATTTCCCAATCATCCTTAAGTCCCCCTCGTATTCTCCTCCTCCTCGTAGCCACGCTGGCAGTTTGACCGGGCGAAATGAGACCTTTACACACATCTTACTGCCTTTCATGAGGTTCCTTCCTCGTCCTCCATTGATGAGGTTTTACATCTCTTTTCGTCTTCCGTCTTCACGGCAGCTTCACATTCTCTCCCCCAAACCTCGGGCAAGCATTCTCAGAAGTGCGTGCCTTGGTGGTCTCCTGCTTGTGCTCGGGCAGTACGTTTGAAACGCGCTGCGTGGGGCAGGTATCGGTATAACAGAACCACAGAGAGACTCCTTGATTTTAAGCAGAAGAGAGCAATTGCTCGCCGTGTCATATGTGACGCTAAACGCACTTGCTGGTGAGATTACGTTTCTACGGTCACTTCGGCTTCCTCAATGAGTGCAGTCTGGAAGAAAGTGCGGAAATTGAGTGGTAAATTCTGCCCCGACCCGGCTCCTGTTCTTCAGGTTGCCGGTGTCGATATAGCACACCCTCTTGCCGTTGCCACTGAAATTGGTAATCATCTGGTCCGCATTTCTCAGGGGCTCCATCTATGCCCCTCGTTCCTTTCTTCTAAGTCTGCTAGCGAGTTAAAGCCCTTAGATTTTTCTTCTCCCCGAGAAGAATCTTATAATGTGCCTTTTACCCTTCAAGAACTGGAGGCAACACTCTCTGCTTGCCGATCATCGGCAGCTGGGCCAGACGGCATACATATTCGTATTCTACAGCATTTACATCAGTCTGTCCTCTTACGACTTTTTAATCTTATATGGTCGCAAGGAGTTATTCCCCAACTGTGGAAGTCTGCTATTGTTCTCCCTTTTCGCAAACCGGGTACTATGGGACATGATACCTCCCACTACCGTCCTATCGCTCTTACCAGTGCAGTTTGCAAGGTGATGGAACGTCTAGTTAATAGACGTTTGATGTGGTATTTAGAGACTCATAGTAGTCTCTCCACTCAAATTTACCACTGCTTTCTAAAATCTTCGAAAAATTAATTCATAAACAGATCTATTCCTACCTCGTTTCACACAATGTACTAAACCCCTGTCAATTTGGATTCAGGACCAACAAGAGCACAAACGATGCTATAACACACATGTTAGAGTTAATATACACCACACTTGAGAAGAAAGAAGTTCCGCTGGGAATCTTCATAGACCTACGCAAAGCAGTTGATACAGTCGACCATGATTTATTGCTCACAAAATTAGCGCACTATGGTATTAGGGGGCACCCCCTCAACTACCTAAAGTCGTACCTTAGCAACAGAAGCCAGTACGTGTACACAAATGGAGAGAACTCTTCCACACAACAAATTACAGTCGGTGTCCCTCAAGGGGGGGGGAGGAGCATTTTTCGATATATAAAAAAATTAAAATTGAAAAATTATGGAAAAATATTTTTTCTTACCAAAAAATAGTGCATCATTCTGGCAACAAGTTGATGCAATCTGCTTATTTCTATCATATTTATAAGTATGTTTATACTAAAATTTTTTTTTTTTTTGTGTCAGCAAAAAGACGTGTTGCTGATTAGTCAGTTTTTTTTTTTACCCCTAAAATTGCGTTTTTTATGATTGTTTCATTTTAAATACACTACATGGCAACTTCTGTGAGGAGTGGTGTGTGTGTGAGCTGCGGCAGACACCTCAGTGGCCTTACAGCCGTCGATAAGTATGGTGGGATGCACTGCTCCGAAAAGGTGGCTAACCACTTCCCAAGCCTGTTAAGTGCCAATATCTCAGGAGTAAGTTATTGACAATGTAATCCCGTTTATGCAAAGAGTATTTATCATAGCAGCATGATTCTTTCGCAGGGGTATAGAGGAATGAGGGTTCTATCGAACTAGAGAGCGATTTTGCGATATCTTTTACGGTTTCTTGATAGTGATTTTTCTTTTCCCAAAAAAAAAAAAAAAAAAAAAAGGATTTCAATAATTCGTATAATGCAATCTATTGAGAGCTCAACTTGCCCTGTAGTTCTATAGCCTAACTCTTCCTCTTTCATCTGATCTAAATTAGAATATTGTATGTCGTAATAATTTTGTAGAGGAGGGATTGCCATAAGCTCTATCAAATAGGGCATTTTATTTTTTCTATATAACTCTAAGGTAAAACGTCACTAAAAACTCAGTGTGTCTGTTTCAAATGCTGCTTAATTCAAAGAGAATATTCCCAATGAAATATTTGCATAATAAAAAAAAAGTTCAAAATGCTCCTACCCCCTCAGGTAGTGTCCTGGGGCCCTCCTATTCCTCATTTACATAACGACCTACCGAATGCATCACAACTACTCAAACCCATTTTGTTTGCAGATGACACAACATATGTCTTCTCTCACCCAAATCCAGTCATACTAGCCAACACAGTTAATGCCGGAATACAGAAAATATCAACATCGATGACGACAAATAAGCTTACTCTCAATACGGACAAGACCTACTTCATTCAGTTTGGAAACAAAGCTACAATGTTCCACTTAACATAACGCTAAATGGTTCACCCATCACAAGACTCACAGAGGAAAATTCCTAGGGAATCCACCTTGACAGTAGTCTTAAATTCCAAACACACACACAACAAATTTCCAAGAAAATCTCAAGGACAGTAGGTATATTATCTAAGATACGTATTATGTGCCACAACCAGCTCTCATTGCACTATATTATTCTCTTATCTACCCTTATCTCACCTATGGAATCTGTGCATGGGGCTCAACAACATTAAATCACCTTAGACCACTCATAACCCAGCAAAAGGCTGCAGTCAGGATAACAAATTCCCACTCTAGACAGCATACTCCACCTATATTCAGAACCTTAAAACTACTCACCATAAAAAATATTCATACCTATTCATGTGCCCTCTACATACATAAAACTCTACATGCTAATATCAACCCTCCGCTCAAAATTCACCTCAACAACTTTAATAGGTCTCACGACCATGACACAAGACACAGATCACTATTTGACATACCCCGAGTCCATACTAACCAATGTAAAAATTCTATGCACATAAAGGGCCCCAGAATCTGGAATTCATTACCAGTAAATATTAAGTTAACCTTGTCGGAAAATCAATTCAAGACTCTTCTCAAAAATCACCTACTCACCCTATACTAAATACTCATACTGTAACAAACTTTCAAACCCAATATTATTTTACTTAAGATAATCTCAATTTGATATGTTCATCCTCCTTAACACTTGTTGCAATTTCATATCATCATATGTCATTTAAAATCTTATAGTATCATCATTTTGTTAATTTGAAATAAAATATAAAACTAGATGAAACTCAATAAATTTTTCTAGTATTGTTATTATACTAGTATAGCATCAACATACTGTAACTTGAAATAAAATATACAACTAGATTAAACTCAACCAATTTCTCTTGTATTGTCTTTTAATAGTATGTATAATCATATTATAATTTAAAAATAATACAGAACTAGAATAAACTCGATCAATTTCTTTAGCATTAATTACTTAGTGAATAAGTTTTCAGAATAAACTGCCCTAATGCCATGGCATGCCAGTGGATCTCCTTGCATTACAGTTTTATAATTGTAACTACCAATAACAGTGTACACTTGTAACATGCATCAAAATAAAAATATTATTATTATCATTATTATTATTACAGTGGTACCCCGACTTACGATGGTCCCCAAACTCACCCTTTATGTAAGTTTATTTTTTAAATGCTTTTGTAAGTGTAATTTTGGGGGTCTAAAAAGGGCTAGTCTATTTTACATCATTCCTTATGGGGATAAATTCGTTTGGTAATGGCACTTGAACAGAATTCTGGAATGAAAAAATATCGTAAGTCGAGTACCACTGTATTATTATAATATTACAAAGTGGGGTGTCAGAATTAGGTATTACTAGAAGGCCAATAATACAAGTATGTCTAGGCATTTCAGGCAGTCTTATGATAGATCTTAATCAATAGTGACACAATGAATATACAGTGGACCCTCGGTTAACGAATACCCCGGAATCGTACAGTTATGTAAGTATAATATTTTAAGTGCATGTGGAAGTATATTTTTGGGGGTCTGAAATAGACTAACCTACGTGATATTTTTTCTTAAAGGAATGAATTCGTTCGTAGTGCTTGAGCAGACTTCCAGGAGTAAAGTTTTTACGAAGCTCGGGGTTCACTGTACTGATATTAAGGTTAGGTAATTGTAGTGATTAACTAGGTTTTACAAAATTGAGATACTGTAGTTCAAACATTTAAGAATTTAACAGTTAATTTATATAATAATGGTGAAGGTGATGTATTGGCATAATACAGTTTCTATATTGGAGTGTCTTAGGCAAACATCTCCTGTGGTTTAACGCTCCTTTTGATTATAATAATTAGGCAAACTTATGACTAGCTTAAGAATTATGAAGCAATAGTTGTATTAGAGATTTTGGTTACAGTCAAGGACCATAACACCATAGCAATCGAATCTGCTAGAAAAATGACAGGATGGATAATGAGAACCTTCAAAACCAGGGATGCCAAGCCCATGGTGACACTTACAGATGGCTTGTTCTATCTAGGCTGGAATATTGCTGCACACTAACTACTGCCTTTCAAGGCAGGTGAAATTGTGACCTAGAAAATGTGCAGAGAACCTTCACGGCACGCATAACTGCCATAAACCACCTCAATTACTGGGAATGCTTGAAGTTCCTAAACCTGTACTCTAGAACGCAGGTGGGAGATACGTATTATATTATATATTATATTACCCCCTACTCACCCAAAACTAAATACTCATACTATAAGTTAATGTCAAAAATGCTCAATGTTATTTTCCTTAAGATAATCTCAATTTCATATTACCATTCAAGAATCTAAGCACTGTTACAATCTAATATCATCATATAATAATTTTAACAGTATAATATCATCATATTGTAATTTGAAAACAAATTTTAACTAGAATAAACTCAATAAATTTCTCCTATTATTATGTACATAGTCTTTAAGTTACTAGTTTAAGCTGCCCCTAATGCCATGGCATGTCAGTGACTCTCCTTGCACTCAATTTATATTGTAACTACCAATTCTATGTATTCTGCAATGAAATAAAGTTACTTACTACTTGCTTTACTTACTAGTCAATATGGCTCGTAGTGCCGTTCTGCCATTGACCCTTACTGCGCTTGGATACATATATTCGTAATGCCTTTGCCAGTAACCACTTGGTAATTTCTGTCTTTTCGATCTTGAGAGGCTTATAACAACTTGGAAGTATAATATCTTGACCCAGGCCCACTCCTTAGGCCTCGAGGGCAATCTACCATTTTTTCCTTAAGGCTTTCTTAACTGACAGACATTTCTGTGTCCGGGTTAGTAATGAACTTTCCCCGAATTTGTCCAAGCTGAAGGTGTCCCCCAGGGTTGTGTTCTGAGCACAGCACTCTTTCTCCTTGCTATAAAAAATCTAGCATCTGTTCTCCCATCCAATATTTGGTCATCGCTCTGTGGATGACTTTGCTATAGGTGCGGGTGCTGACTGTCACCTCATTGCAGTTTCCCTCCAGCATGCCATAAACCCGGGGGTTTCCCCCTTTGGGGCCCCCACTACGGGTTTAAATTTTCTAGTGGCAAAAATCATCAAATTTTTACTGGGGCGTGAGTGGTCTTTGATCATCCATTGTCCTATTTCGGCTCACGTATTCCAGAACGTGATAGCCCCGGTTTTTTCCCCGGGCCCCCTGGTTTTACCATCGATTGTCCCGAAAACCCCTTTTTACCTCTCTTAAAGGGAACTTGTCACAGCCGGCTGAACCTCCTTTAAAACCCCCCCTTTTTTTCATGGGGGGTGATCGTAGAACTCTCCTTCGTCTCCAATTCAGCCCTAATTTTATCAAAACTCGATTATGGTGACCAGATATATTCCCCACCCTGCCACTCTTTCCATCCTTAATCCCATCCATCACCAGGGATTCGCTTATGCCTTGGTGCATTTCGTTTTTCCCGGTTGAGAGCCTCTATGTAGAAGCAAACATTCCATCCTTGTTCGATCGTTGTGATGCACATTGCATTCGCTATTATGTTCGCTCCATAACCTCCGCAATCCTTCCATGTAAAGGGTTTTTACAGATGTTAGTAGACGCTCTTTTTTTGTTCGTCGTTCTTGCCTTCGTCCCTTTTTTCTTCGTCTACATTCACTCCCCGTCTTCCCCCTTTTTGGGACCACCCTCTATATGTTCATGTGACATCTCCTTTCCCCCACCCCTTGGGAAGTTTTCCCCCTGTTGTGTCTGTTCTATTCCTCTACCTTGCGCGAAAGCCCCCCCTACCTACGGCGGCTTCTTGCTCTTTTTTTTTGACCACTTCCCCTTCTCATTCCCATGCTATCGCAAAAATACACCGATGGTTCAAAAAAAGTCTGACGGTGTCGGATTCGCAGCAGTCTTCCCCCGGGCAACGTCGTGCGAGGGGGATCTGTTCCCCCGGCTAGCATCTTTACGGCTGAATTGTATGCCATTCTTTTTGGCACTTATCCGATTCATCTATGCCTGTGTCACCATTTGTGGTCGTTTCAGACTCCCCTTTGTGCTTTACAGGCTATCCCTAAAATTGATACACCTCACCCCCTAGTTCTTCGTATCCACCTTTGGGGTTGCCGTATCTTTAGCAAGCACAAAGATATTGTTTTTTTTTTGGGGCCCTGGTCATGTT